>NQII01005055.1:0-10373 GCA_002778355.1 Clitarchus hookeri | reverse complement strand
GGGGGGGGTGTTAGGACTTTAGGTAAAGTAGTTTTTGAGATGAAAACCTCATATTTTAGGCCCATCTTCGTTTCAGAAGGTAGACAACGGAAAATATTGCTATGCAAATTAGTACACACAGTAGGTGTGATTTTAGTTAAAATACCTTAAATAATTTCAGAGGCATGATACGTGACACAAAAATAAGATCAACAATTTCGAAATAAGTAACTGCTGTAATTTTTTTTTAGATGCTTTTATATATTATTACTGATATACTAAATGTGGCGTAACTTCGTTGAGACACGTAATTATAGGGGCCGCGGCAGCCAGGCCGCTCGCCGCCCACCAGGGCAAACAGGGCTCTATTCCTGTTGGGGTCACTCCTGGATTTTCCTCGTTGGACTCGTGCTGGACGATGCTGCTGGTCGGTGAGTTTTCTCGGGGATCTCCCGTTTCCCCCACCCTTGCATTCCGCCGCTGCTCCATATCCACCTCGCTTCACTCCCATCGGCTCTCAAGACCTCGTTGTTAAGAGCCGCCCAAATCTCTCAACTCCACACACTTACATGTATTCGTAAATTCACGCAGTTATGGCATGGGATTTATTTCGAAAGGTAGATTTCAAAAAGTGCTTTAATAACCGCGATAAGCATACAGTCATTGCGTCCATGGAAATGTCAAACCTTCCGGTGACAGTGACGTATACATTGGACTTTGAACAGCGAGTGGGTTTGGTGATCTACACTGCACGTGGTAGAAAAAAAAAGAGCCTATACTAAAGAAGTCCCATACGTTTGACGTATTATTCGTTATTGAGACTACAATGACACGCCCTATTCTAGCCCCGGCGAAGTACAGCAGTTGGTCGTTATACTAATTCCACAAGTAGACGAAACACCTGTGTTGAGATGTTGACCCATGCCGTTTGTATGACTACCCTCAACTCCCTGCGGTTTGTAGGTGCTGATCTTGGGTGATAATGGACTTCCCCACCACGTCCAGTAAATGCTCTATGGGGTTCGTATCGAGCAAACGAGGTGGCCACAGCAGTCGTTCAAACTCCCCAGAATGCTCCTCGAACCAATTCTGGACAACTTGGGCCAATGCTACAGCGCATTATCCTACTGGAATATTCCATCGTTGTGGGAGTACATGATGTCCACCAAGGGCTGCAACGCAGTGCCACGACCAGCACACCCTCACTCACGCGATGTCAGAGCTCAACTGATACAGGTCTGGGCACTTCCAAGACGTAATGGTACGGCAGCGCCACCCACTATCACCTTCACATATTGCTGGCATCCCATGACTTTTGGCATGCCAGTGTATATTCTGTAGTTTCGTTAACATTTGCTACCAATAAGAGCGCAATCACATTTTTGTTGTTCGTAATATAAACTTCTCTAAATAAAAAATTGTCATGAATTTTAATGGATATATTTTATCTATTCGGCACCACTCTGTATAAACTATATATATTGAAACTTCTCAAGGTTTCTGACAACTGAAAACAACATAACAATTGTAAAGCGACACTTCCTCTGCCTCGTTGATAAATTAAAGAAATCATATGTAAAACAGAGATGATTCTTGGACAAACTGAAAACAGATTTGGTTACCATCCGCAGGAGGAACACCAGGGGTCTAGCTGGTGAGCGGTACATCAATGAAGTTCTGGATCCCCATCTACAACATTTAGCAGGAATTTACTCTTATGCATGATAACGTTCGTCCTCACGTTGCTGCACCTCTGAAAGCGCTTCTTCAGCCTCATAACATCACTGCCCTGGACTGGCCCCCGTGTAGCCCCCGATCTGAACCCGATAGAGCACCCATGGGATCATCTGAAAAGGCAAGTTAGAGGAAGTCCAGACACTCACCAAAGCCCTACGAGAGGAGTGGCAACACATTCCACTATCGCGTATCCGAAAACTGGCTAGGAGTATGCCAAGACACTGCGCTGCAATCATACAGGCAAGAGGAGGCAACACAGCTTATTGAAAGTCCACAGGGGTGCACAATTACCACATTCTGTTTTCAATTTGTTCAAGAACCATTTCTGTTTTACATTACATTCATTTATCAGTGAGAAGCACAATATGTGTTTCTTTACAAGTTTGTATATCTTTAGTTTTTGCAGAGTGGTGCCGATTGGGTAAAATATATCTATGCAATGTCACAACAACTTTTTTTATTTTGAGTAGGGCATCAAACAGAGTTATGGTGATACAAATACAGTTCTGAACAAAAACTATATTCCCAACAACATTAAAACGACTTACTGATCTGTGACTTGAAGGGATACGGAGTTCTTGTTAGAATATATGTAATTTCCAAGTGCTCAGTTAACACGTGAACGAACTGTACATCTACTCGAGCGCCGCAGATACGAGTCAACGTGTCAGAATGTTTCGTACCTCGCGATTCGTGGTGGCAGCACTGGCGTATCATCCACGGCGTCACGTCGCCTCGTATCTAACCCCCAGGCGTCTCTGTGACGTGCACGGCAAACCCGTGTCTTCTCTCGCCTGGAGGAAAACTGTCAGCGCTCTTCAACGTCGCCCGCTTAAGGGGATTCATCACACGCGGTATGTGTCTGCTGGTGGCACGCCGCGCACAGCCTTGGCTCTGCCGATGTGTTCAAGACCATCAAAATGACAGAAGAGGCTGTTCCATAGATCAAACATGAGGCAGACCGATTATTCGTCTTCTGCGCATGTACGGGAGAAACGGGAGATCCTCGAGAAAACCCGCCGACCAGCTGCTTCGTCCGGCACGATTCCCACTTGCGAGAATTCAGGAGAGACCCGGCCGGTGATTGAACCCAGTTCGCCTTGGTGGGAAGCGAGCAGTCTAACCGCTCAGCGACCGCGGTCTCCAACCTAAATGATCACAACTGTTAAAAGTCACATGGTTAACAGTGATGAACGTGAAATGTAGAGTTAAAAAGTAAAATAAAGTAATAAATTGTGTAGATAGATATATATATATATATATATATATAATTACAGCAACAACAAATAATAAAATCACGTTAAAAGCATTCTTAAAACCAACACTTTCCTTGATATTAATCGCTATGGCATTTGTTACAGACATAGTATCATAGCGACTCCCCTTTAAGATCTCAATAACAACGTTACGCACGGTGCGAAAATGCAATATAGTGCAGGAAAATGTTTCGCCAATCTTGTCGGGAAAACTCTTCTAAACTGACGTGCACGAACACACGTTAGTAACCGTTGGCACGCAAAATTTATCGCCTTTCCTATCGTAAACTCGGGAAAATTTGTCTCAAAACCTCTCCGGTTTCCAGTCAAACGAACAGATCTGGTGCCCGTTTCCAGAGGTGCAATTAGGGGANTTTCCAGTCAAACGAACAGATCTGGTGCCCGTTTCCAGAGGTGCAATTAGGGGAACCGCTGTGCATCAACTTTCTGGTTTCCGCTTCAAACACATGCATCTTTCGCCCTTAGTAAATATGCAAACGTAAGAAAATACACGGAGAAAGATCATGCGTTTGAAGTGAAATCAGAGGTTTTTTCGCTCACATGGTGCCTCATTAAACATTCTGTTTCTGAGGAAAATTCGTGAGTTTGACAGGAAAGAGACATGTTGTGTGCACTCGTTCACCAATAAAGTGTTACTGAAGGTTGTAAGATACATGTTACGCAAATAGCTAAAAAAAACCACCAAAGCACACCTTTATTGGCATACTTACATCACAAACGTCAACCAAATACACGCCACAAGGAAGGAAAACCGGGCCAAAAATACGCAGGACATGCAAACGTAAATAAATAAATTCTCTCACCTATGCAGGCGTTGGGTACTCTACTTCCGCAGCGAGCAGTACATTATGTAAACGTAGGGATACACGCAGCACTGCAATGCTTCGTGACCTTAAGTACAGGTAAATAGAAAGCGCCCAAAAAATATTAAGCGATACTTTCAAGCACGACGATTTCCAGTGAACATCCACAGGCTAGCCGATTCACAACCACTGAAACCACTCATATTGCCACTTAACGTGCAAAATTAACATATACGCACACGGGAAATTCACGCGGGCACTGCAGGGGGACGAAATGCAGCATGATTCAGTTGCGAGCAACAACTCGCAGACAATTCAAAACCGTTATGTGCTTGCAAAATTTCTCCACCACCGACAAACGTTTATTGGCTTCAGAACTTTAAAGTTCTACCCACAAGACAAGACGAGGCGGCGCATGCGCCATACACACAGTGAGCCAGTGGCGCGCACATAAAAACAAAACACGCCCAGTGTTTACATTGAGATGTTGCGAGACTTAATAAACATCGCAAGTAAAAAAAAAAAAAAACAAGCAACTGATGCAGGCACCGATAAAATTGCCATATATTCTACACGCCAATAGCAACAAAACAAGGTATGTATGAAAACATTTTGTCGAGAAACATTACTACAACAAGGCTCCAGATTGGGAAAAGCCGCAAAATTTGGCAATTTATATAAAATAAACTATTGAACGTATTGCAATGCCGTTCTGTGTTATTATTACGTTCGGTGTGCACAATCGATCCGAACAAGTTTTAGGTCACTATATAGTCTCCTTCCAAAGAGCAGTGACTCCTACGATTTTATTTAAAAAGTAAAGTACTTACTGTCCAAAGTTGCTTTGCACGAGCCGCAGCATAAACTCGGAACCCATTGCATACATACAATCCACGCCCTGACCGCAAAAGCAAATCAGGACCATTATGCCATGGATTTTACTTCATTTCAGGGCAAAAGGAACCAGTCACACATTGGGAGAATCGAGTCACAAAAACCGTGTTGACCGGCATAATTTGTGTGGCATGCCCGAATGACTAGTCGATAATAAAAATTCACCGGTAAAATAATTACAAGTATTCCAATGTAGAGCATTATGACACTGGTAAATGAATTTATTTTTTCTATTTTTAACAATATGTTTATTTCTACTACGTCACTGTTGTTCTGAACTCTAAGGAATTATTCGCAAATTTACCATATCAGTGTATACGTATAGTGAGAAAACGCTTTTAGTTAAGGTTTTTTTTCCAATTCATGTATGGTAGCTAGTGGTAAAATGCGTAGAAAAGTTCCCAAATGTGCACAATACCGATGCTAAACATTCCTATATTTGAAACTAGATGATGTGTGGTATTATTTCAATACAATGCAATTTACAAATGTAAGTAAGTTCTCAACCAATTTCTTCCACGTCTCGCATGCCAACCGTACTAAAGGAAACCACTTATTTTCTAAATAATTATCTTATTTTCATACAAGTACTACCATTCACCTACTATTTGATGCAGTATATTGGTGCCTTCAAACCAATATAATTCACTTGGTGTGCTCAAGTACCTACTGTGTACACTAAATCTGCTAAGTAATAAAATGAAGTAGTCTGCAATTTAGAATGCTGCTGTCTCCAATAAATAATTTTGGGATTCCTACATTTTATCACAATAATTACTTGGTCGATAACCAACAAATTTGATAAAAAATTTTTATGGCACGTTATTTTTCTTAGCATATCTAGACGGAAGTTTGCTAAGTTTTTTTTAGATTCAGGTCAGAGAAGGCTGAAAGTCCTTTCCAGATCTTCCTACCAGCATAAAAACGGGAATATTAACGAGATCATCAATCGAATTAAAATTATTGTGTTGAATTTTGATTAGGCAAACGGTCAAGCGAACAGAATTTTTATAGATCACCCTGTAGCGATCTCCCTTTTACAGACGACTGTCCAGCGGGACGTTTGGGGCGGGTGACATTTTACACTTCATTCGACCCGTGGCACCAAGCTAGACTTGAAAATCCTGTACATAATCGAGAATTATAACTGGTTCATTGACTATCACCACAGGCAGAGATCATTATCCTGTTACACCCGGCAACACGGGATGAAGCTTGACGAATCCTGAAAATTTACTATTTGTTGTGAGTTCTTCAGGGTATACCGAATGAGTGGAGGGCCAATGGCACAAGTGGAACTAAAAAATACTTGTATGCCGTCTACCTTGGCACTGTAATCTAACGCGAAATTGCAGCGTCTCTAGTAACTTGTGTAGAGTTATTATGGGCCATACCACTTTTAGATCAAGTTTCTCTTGCGCCAAATCACTTATTCACGAAACTGGTTTCAAACCAGATGTCTCCCAAGCTAAATAACCTTTTAGTGAATGTTTCTGGCAGAAGCCGAGCCTTGCCTCCCTACGATTACCTTCCAGAACCAATCCCCAATACAGGCATTTTTTTGTGATCATGCAGACCGCTTCCCCAGTAAACAATGCCACAGCAATGTCTAGTCATCTCGGATCTCTATACTCAACAAATTAAAACCTTCCACAAGGAAAGTCCTTACTACGTATAATTTCGTTCCAACGCGGAATTTTTCTATTTTAGCTGGGGTTCTCATATCAAAACCAATTCATGCCAAACCATGGCTTCTTGCCATCTCCATCATCAACGTCACACTTGTTTCAATCCTCTTACGCCATCGTAAGGTGTGCTCTCTGTCAAACTTAGTGATGTATAATAACAGGAAAATGTTTGTCACCATAGTTGCCAACACGGATAAGTCAGTAAAACGATTATAGATCATGTCATCTTTAACTTACTGGCTTTCATTGATCACAGTTATACAATGGGGGATCCTTTTATGTATAATTCATTCACGGTTACTTTAAACTTTTCTGAAGCCCTACCAAAGTTCTACTTCCAGTATATTCCTCCGCCTTGTGAAAACAAAACACCGAGTCTGAAAAAATACATCAAATGACAATGCACCGCATTCATGCGCACTCAGTATAATAATATTTTGCATAAAAACTATTTATTACTAGGTATTACCAATAACATTATTTTCTGCCTGTTTTTATTCATATTAATTATAAATTAAATACTTTAAAACGTACTATATGAAATGTATATAAGTAAAAGTTCAATTTAATACCAAATAATGTATTTATAGGTTAACGCATTAATAAAAGGCTTGCGACGCATTTCATATTTCGGAATCAACCAAGTAAGTCATTAATGGGGTGATTTTTTAAAGGTTTGGTTGAAAAAGTGTGAAGAAACCGCGAATAGACTAAAATTACACGCGTCCCCTTGTGACTCCATTCACAACTTAAGAGAGTGACGTCATTATAAGTAATTTTATTGCCGGAATTTTAAGCTGCGTGAGTTTAAGGGGGATAAGTACCGGTCATCTTGGATTTGTGGAATTTTCACTACAGCCTGAATGACAGATTTTGCAATAGATTTTAATGATCGAAAGGGCATAAGTATTTTTTGTACATTTTTTAAAGTTGAAATTAGGTGTATACTATTTATTAATATCATTTGTGTAATCGCCTTCAAGAAATTATTTTTCATTTCTTTCTGGCAGTTACTAGTCAAAAACTTATAGACACAATGAAGCTGTAAAATTTTATTTATCATTTAGAAGCTATTATTGATGCTATGACTTGCAAAAAATTTCATTAAACCTTTTGGAATGGAACTTGTTGCAAGAAATGGATGAATTAAATATGACGGAGATTGGCCCCCCACCCCCATTAAGGCTCACGCCTATCTAGCGCTTGAACTGCATTGCAGTGTGTTTGATATACTCGTTTGTATACGAAACTATTAAATATGCGTCCAATTTCTCTATCTACCAAAAAAAAAACACACTCTTCAGACGAGGGCTGTTGATTACTTTCAAGACGTCACACATTTTAAAAACACCATTTTAGAGTACTCCAAAATGGCTAAAAACTGTTTTTTTTTTTTCAAAGCGCTGTATCTCAAAATATACGCGTCAGATGCATACAAAACTACTCAAGGGCCCTGTACTGAACCATCCTACAGACTTTCCCCAATAAAATGATAGGGTCGCGGCTGAAAGTCTTATAGGTACACGAAGTGCTAAGAGAACACTGCGCCCCAGTTGAGAGGCTTGCGCTTAGCAGCAATGGCGCACTTGATGCGCGTGGCAGTGTCGCCCTTATAGTTCTCGCGTTTCTCGGCCTCGAAGAAAGACGGGAGTCTTAAGGCTGTTGTAAGGAAATACATGTTAATGAAATTATGTTATATACCACCACGGACTTTTTTTAACAGTAAAATGTGCTTATTTACTACCGAAGCCTTCTGCAACATAACGTACAGCCTTTTTCCTGAAAAAATCTGAAAATTTAATAATAAAATAAAATCATATTGAAAACCAAATTGTTATATTTGCCTCTATGCGGAGCTTGAGAGTATCATTTCTCACAATTAGGTTTTTATTTCCAGTTTATTTCTTTAAAATTGGCTTAAAAAACCGAATTTCAATAATATGTATTTTCCTATAAAAGCTGTTTGCGGTAAAGTTAGTAATTTTGAAAGCTTAGCTGAAGATCTACTTGTACGCACATTCCTTGTTCTTCCGCAATATGTAAAATCAACATTGCCACTGGTCTGATCACTTTATTCAAGCGTCGGTAAAGAAACCCTGTGGCACTATTAGAAAAGTAAATATTTCACGATTTCCCTAATTCGTATACCTATATCTATAAAATTACAGAATGTTAAACAAGTAATGTCAGTATTTTCAGATTTTTTTTAACACTTTCAATTCGACGTTAAGATACGGAACTACTTTCTCTCTGTCGTTACCAACTTTACAGGGCGCATGCCAGTCAGTGCGCCAGTTAAATACATGCAGGTAGCGGCAGGGACATTTTTCAATGGTTGATTTTTCAAAGTGCTCCCTTAATAGCGAACAGCCTTTACCAAATTCTCAATGCTTTCAAACCAGGCAACAACAGCCTTAAGATGAAACTGCGAGGTTCCGCGCTGCGCGCCGAGTACTGCGCATCCACGGAAGTTGGAAGTTCTTTCAAGGCGTACCGTACCTCTGGAGAGTGTGTGGAGGCGGAGCAGCTGCCTTTCTGGACCTTGAGACTTTGCAAGGGTGGCGGGGGGTGTGCTGGGAGAGGGTATTCATCTCTCCAGAGGGTGTGTGCTGGCCATTGTGCTTCCATTCTCCTCGGAATTCTCCGCTCGGTCTGTAGAGGTTGCCGCGGGGCCACAAGCAAGATGATGATAGGAGGAATCCCCGCGCAGCGTTGCCAACTGTAGTATAATTTCACAGAGTAATTTCGGGACAAGCTAGCCATCACAAACGTGTACATACGTGTCACTTTTGCAATTGGTACACGCGTTACTTGACACCGCCTTGATGTCTCTGGGCCAGTAACAAACTTACAACAAAATGCATGGCCAATCAACGCCAACCACCCTAACAGCAAGCAGCCGATGTGACGTTAATATCTCATTGTTTGACATTATACTGTGAATTCTAACCTATAGGTCACTAAATTGGCGAAATTTTCAGGTCTTTAACTATTTGTTGTTCACGGCAAGGTCGCGGAGTAAATAAGAATACAAGTGTGAAACAGCCGGTTATACCCCTAGACTAAAAATGTCGGAGACCAATTCTTTGTCTTTTGCGCATGTGCCCAAAATTGAACTATCCCAATTCAACACAGCTGTCAAAAAGTCACACTGCCGACAGCGATGAACGTGTTTGTTTGTATTGTAATTTTTAAAACACAAGCCCTTTTAAACGAATCAAATACTTGTACCAGAACGAATTAAAAATAATCGTATTAAAAATTGGTGAGAAGAATTTCTAAAACATCTCAAAGCACTTGATAACTAACCAGTGTTCTAACCTCAAATCCAATGAATGCCGTTTTTGCTAGTCGTGTTGGCAGACAAGAAGTTCAATGTTGGGACACGGAGACTTGATTGTGCTCAGCGAGATCGCTCTACCCCATATTCACTTAACGGTTGTACCGTCAACTCCTGCCACACTATTCAGCAAAATGCGTCACTGACCACTAACATGTTGGAATGCCGTTCGCCAGTAAGCGCCTGGTAATTCACTCGCCAGCCGACGGCCCAGCCAATAGGGAACGTTTTGCTGCATCTAGTAGCCAGTCAGACAAGTTCCGTTTCAGGACCTCGCACAACCAATACGAGAATGAGTTCGCTCACATAAGAAGGACCGCTACGCCATTTTGTCTCCGTGTTCTTATCAACTCTGTGGTAAGGGTTGGTACACATTAAAAAATAGGCACAGAGCGTAAAATTTAAAACTATAATATTTACAAGACCAGAAACCTTGTGCGAAATTTATTTTCATTAAAATACTTGCGTATTATTTCTACACATTCAATTTTTTAAGACGAGTCTAACGTCAGTTGGTAGTGTTGGTAAATAATGATTTAATGTTTCAGTTGTATTCACAAATAAAATTGACTTTAGTAGCAGATTTTGATATTCTGTTGAAAATGGGCACTGGTAACCAGAATATTTTCTTTTGTTTGAAATCATTCCTTTTGCG
>NQII01005054.1:160128-171755 GCA_002778355.1 Clitarchus hookeri | reverse complement strand
TTTTTTTTTTTTTTTTGCTCTCCAGTGTATTTCAGGTATAACATCAAAAATTTCTGCACACTTGGGTGTCAAGGTAAAAAAAAAAAAAATTAAATCAGTGACAAAAATAAAATTATCGGAGCCTTAAGTGGAGTAATACATTTTAACGCAAGTATAAGCAACTTTATTATATATGCGTATGTTTTGGACACAACTGGAGTAATATAGAAGCCATAAAAGAGTAGTAATAAACAAATTAATATACGAATGATAGAATGACGGTAGATTCATGTTTGTGGTAAACAAACCCGCGTACCTCCACCAAATGAACGCATCATACAGTAAGGTTATAAAATAGTACGTGAATAAATAATTAACGGGTAACATGACCTAAACAGCCTTTTAATGATATCTGCACAGAAATAAAAAGACGAAATGAACGAAAATAATGTCCTCGCAGAGGGCATCGACATTTTGTCGATTTCAATACGGTTGCTGTGGAATTTTCGTTTCACGTTTATGCATGCACAGCAAAACTTTATTTTGATAGGTTCTAAAACATTTGATTAAATACTCTGCTCGTGCCTAGAACATTCATGTAAGCTAAAACTGAATATAAAGAATATTAAAATAAGAACAAAGTAATTAAAAATTTCTCACAGATTCACAATTATTTTCACGTCCCGATACACAGTTAGCTGAATAATTACTTCTGTAAGTTTTTAAGAGCATTCAAGGGGGTGAAATCATTTTCTACATTTGTGAGGCACCACAGGATAAGGGGCCTCAATCCCACATAAGTTAAGGTTCCTTTTCCTGTGGTGCTTCAAATTTGTAGCATATTATATATTTTTTAGTTTTGATATGAAATAATATTTTGAAAAAGTATAACAATGACAGCAAATTAATTTTAAAAAACCAATAAAAAGAATCTAAGATTTTTTTATTATGATCTTTATTTAAACAATTGTTTGTATCATAGAAATTCCAAGAATCATATTTTCTTGGAAATTTGTTATGTTGTTCGCCCGTATTTCCAATTTAACTCTCAATATAAAATTTAAAGTCAAAATAGCACGAAGTTAAACACAAATCGTAGGCAAACCACAAATCAAAATTCAAAGAAATGTTAGCACATGACTTGACTGTGACTTGAGGAAACACGTTTGCTGATAACCAAACTTCTGCGATAAATAACCTTTCAAAATGTGCATCAATCAAGAGCTCTAATTAAAACGCTATTATTTACGGGTAAAAAATATTAATGTTATTTTCAAATTTAAAAAATAAATGACTGAATTAAATTTGAGAATCGGTGTTATTAATGAATACTTATCATCATCATCGTAGAGTACTGGATGAAATTTACTAACAAGTATTACACCACCGGAAGATCAATTTGCTCCCACGTGTAGGGGAACCCCACCCCCCGGGGAGCCTGTGGCGCGCTGGAAGAACTGCAGACATTCTAATTATACTACATTCGCGGTTACTTCCAAGAAATGCGATTAATTAATAGATAAAATATAAATAAGTACATAAGGTTGACAAAAGTATGTGGTACATGGCATATTTAGGAAACTACCAAACACGTCGTACATAAAATGATTTTAGAAAGGTGCGATTCAAAAAGTGATACCGCCAATAGACAATATACAGCGATCATCAGAGATCGCTGCGAGAGGACGGGAGATCCGCGAAGCCACAGCGAGCGATCGCTGCAAGAACCACAAGCCACACACGTGCGTCCAATCACCGACCAGTTTCCCAGAGACGACCCACGGCGTGGTTTTGCTCGTCGCGACAACAGATTGCAGCGACACGTGTACCATCGTCCCCGTGGTCAGTGGATAGAGTTGAGTTGAGTGGAGAGATTTGGGCGGCTCTTAACAACCAGGTCTTGAGAGCATATGAGGGTGACATAAGGGTAATAATGGAACGGCGCAAGAATGAAGGTGCGGGGGAAGGTCCGCCGACCAGCGCCATCGTCCGGCACGATTCCCACTTGCGAAAATCCGGGAGTTTCCCGGCCGGGGATTGAGCTCGGTTCGTCTTGGTGGGAGGCGAACATTCAAACCGCTCAGCCACCGTGGCCTTCCTCGGGGGACAGACCCCTGACATCAGACAATCTAGTGGGCCGAGTTACGCACGCACTGCTCCAACCCCAGCACTAGGGCTGCGTGTTCATTTATGGTTACTTACAACTTTTCTGAAACCCTGCTAAAGTTCTACTTTCAGGCTATTCTTCCACCTTACGCAAACACAGTATAACTATGTCTCGAAAATTACAACAAAGGGACAGAGCACCGAATTTGTGTCAGCCTAATACTATTTTGCATAAGAACTACATATTTCTTACTACGGCATTACCGTGGCACCTATTTTCGCTCAATTTTTATTCGTATTAGTTAAACATTAACTATTTTAATTTATAAATAATATTTAAATAAAGTTTTATTTAACAAAAAATAAGATATTTTTAATAATACAGGAATTTAAAACGCTTGTAATATAGCCTATGACATATTTAGGAAAAAACCAAACGTCGCATATGAGATAATTTTTCAAAGGTTTAAAGAAAAGAGGTGCGAAGGTACTGTGAATGGACTATAGAAATTTCTTTGTTTGTTTTACAAACAATTATATAGAAAATAGTAGCCAAAAATGTTTTAGGAACACTACACTACAACCTAGTTTATGTAGCTCCATGCTTATAATAAATTTGACTTCTACAGCCCTTTTCTGTCATAGTTCACCATTATTTCTACATATTCCACATTAATATTTTGAGAAATTTGCTGCAGTTAACTTGTAGCATTACCAAAAATTATCTTGGCTAACTAGTTTCCAAAGACTTCCTTTTGCAAAAGTACAAATACTTCTGGGTATTNATGTTTTAGGAACACTACACTACAACCTAGTTTATGTAGCTCCATGCTTATAATAAATTTGACTTCTACAGCCCTTGTCTGTCATAGTTCACCATTATTTCTACATATTCCACATTAATATTTTGAGAAATTTGCTACAGTTAACTTGTAACATTACCAAAAATTATCTTGGCTAACTAGTTTCCAAAGACTTCCTTTTGCAAAAGTACAAATACTTCTGGGTATTTNCATTACCAAAAATTATCTTGGCTAACTAGTTTCCAAAGACTTCCTTTTGCAAAAGTACAAATACTTCTGGGTATTTTTTCGAGACGTGATGACCATATAGATGTATTGATCCTATATATCGTTCCACTAAGGCTCGATTCATGATTAACACCGTGTGCGTAAGATACGTCTGCATAAAAAAGTACACATAATAAATGTGGTTCATAGTGAACGTACTCGTCTTCTGATTAACAAATCACACACGAATATTAAATAAAAAATGTTGAAGTAGTAATTTATTACATCGAAACAAGTTACGTATTTTTCTAAATGCGCAGAGGGAAATAAAAATATATGTTCTCCTTCCAATTAAATTCTTTAAATAAATGCAGTAACTGTCTTTTGCACACGACACGTATACGATGACATTTCCTTACGTACATTTTCGTACGTAAATACACATTCATTATTTATCCGTTTTTCACTGTGAGCCGAGCCTAAATATTGAAAAACGATGGCGATATTTCGAAGATCACAAACACAATCGTTATCAATAACGAAAAAAATAAATAAATATATAACTGAATATTTTCTTATGTAGCCGATATCACAAATAATAAAATAACACATATCCAAATACCGCTAGGCCTACATCCCATATGCAGCAAGGATGAGCCCTATCGTAGTTACGATATGTCTCTGGACAGCTGCACCCAACACACGCAAACTATGTCCACGCACAATTTCTCCACAGCGCCAGTTTGCGGAACGTAGGAGGCTGGTAGGGAAAACTCCGGGTTCGAGTCCCTGGCGAGGTATGGCTGAGTGTGTCGTATCTAAGTTTAAGACTCAGTTTAGTATGTAAGTAGCTTTACGGCATAAAGCNTAACACACCAATTTCACCCCACAATATTTAAAACCGAAATGAAAAAAAATACCGGTGGAGATAATTAACCTGAATCTGTATTATTCGATATGAACAGAACATTGCCACTTTAATTTATGCCTTATAATAGCAGAATTTAACGTGAGGTCATTTATACATTCCGCTGTCCCAATTTATACCCATTCCATTAATAACGAAACACACTGCTATTGTTTGACACTGATTAAAAACAAACAAAATGCTAATTTCACAACAAATGTGTAATAATTTCATCATCATTGAAAAAAAATTTCCCGTGCCTATTTGACTACATATTTTTTTCAATCCCCATTCTAACAAAAGTGCATAATGGAGACAATTACAATATATAAACGATTGTCAGCTGGGACCGCTTGCTGATTTTGTCAAGATTACTACCGTTGCGATATAGCAGAATTTGTTTTTTTGCCGTAGCTGCAATTTTAAATTTTATCGTGTACGCACACTTATTCAGGTATGCTGTTAGTCAGATAAGCAACGCATATATAACAGAAACTGTATATCCTTGAAAAACAAACAATACTCCATAAAAGTAAACTACACTGGTGGAAAATTAAAAAAATGAACACCACTAAAGCGGTGACGTAGAAACACCATATGCGTATGGGGCACTAACAAAGGGCAGTACATGCAATAATTAACAGTGCTGTGCTGCGGACAGAGTTGGAACCGCGTGCTAGGTATAACACTGCTGATCCCAATACAACTGTAGTTGAATCGGTGAAAGAGTAGTCTGTTGTTTCAAGCAGCCTGTGTGTAGTAAGCAGTGTAGACATGCCACGACGGCATAGATGACTAAGCTTCGTGCAATTAACGGACTTTGAACAAGTTCGTATTGTGGACTGCCGCATCAGACGAGCAGCCATTGCTGATCGCATGGCAACAACAGCAAAGATTAGGGCCACTGTTGCATCCAGGGTGTCAGCTAGGACCATCACCAACCGTTTGCTGGACGCTGGACTACGGTCAAGGGTGCCGCTCGCCAGGCTTCCTCTCACGCCTCATCGCCGTTGTGTTTAGTGATGAGAGCAGATTCTGCCTTGGCGCCAGTGACGGACGTCCGCGAGTGCGGCGTCGACCAGGAGAGAGGCGACAACCAGAATGTATACGGCAGCGACATACAGGACCAACTCCTGGCATCATGGTCTGGGAGGCAAAAGTCTGCAATGACCGTACGTCTCTGGTGTTTGTTGAGGGAACACTGAACAGTGAACGCTACATCCAGAACATCACCCAGCCCATTTTTTTGCCGTTCCTACAACGCCAAGGAAATTTCCTCTTCCAGCAGGACAATGCCCGTGCACGCACGTCTCGTGTTACCCAAAGCGCTCTAGAAGGTATTCAACTCCCTTGGCCAACACGATCACCTGACCTGTCCCCCATTGAACATGTGTGGGACATGATAAAACGGCGATCTGCAATACCGGCAAAAAAAACCTCCGGCAATTGCAACAGAAGGTGGAATTAGCGTGGAACACTATTCCCCAAGATGACATGATCGTCTCCACGTACGAGTGCAGGACTTTATCGTCGCTAAAGGCGACTACACAATATACTGACGTTGTCCAAGATACTCCGAAGCCTCTGTCCATAGGTGTACGACCCTGTGATCATTATCATATACAGTGTACAACTTGTATAGTTATTCAATGTAACCTCCACTCACGTGAGACCATTCCGTCCAGGTGTTGATTTCCTATTTCCCACCAGTGTAAATATGTCATAACAAAAGACCTGGGCATTTGTGGCGAACATGAGCTATTCAGAAGGTAGACCTCAAGAACTTTAACTAGTTGTTACGTTTGTAATTTTGCCAACCGTTTATTTTTCATTGAGTCTAAAATTATTTTCTACAGATTTTTGCATATTACCTCCTTTTTCGGTGTGATATGATTTAATAATCTGAAAATAAGTGCGGCAATTACAAAGTTTTATGAAACGAGTTATAGGTATATTAAATTTACATATTTACCTTTTTTCGTACAGATCTTAAAAGTGAATAACATTAATACGTTTGGATAAAGCCCAAACTGATTGTTCAGATTGTTAGAAAGTCACAAAAAATATTCCTTGGAAACTTTTGATGTGGTTCGCAGTATTGCAATTTTAATTCTTGGGGTAGACTTTTAAAGAAAATAGGCCAGAAGTTAATTCCTCGCATTGCAGAACCACGTGTTGGATTTCAAAGAAACTATATCAGACCATTCCTGTGACTAATGGACAATTCCGCATTTAAAAAATTTGTGTTATGATAACTTCCTGCAATATGTTACGCATGAAGATACAATTCCTATATTGACGCTAAAAAAACATCATAAATGTTATTATTCAAATGATTTGGTATTTGAATTAAGTTGTTATCGATATTACGTCACGAAACCATAAAATATCTTCAAAATCAAGATTTTTGTGTGGCTCTTGAACAATTTTAAGGCGCCCGCCTACCTGGAGATATTTTTGCGTTTGGAGTTCCAAAGCAAGGGAGCGACGAGGGCTACAATGACATATCCATGAATCGCCGCATCGCCGCTACGTGCAGTGTTCTCGTCGTTGTGCGCGTATCCATGGGAACCTCAAGTGGTGACTAGTCTGTAGCAAACGTTCAATGCAGGCTCCTGCCGTAGTTTCACTCGTGTCAAAGTAATGTGTTGTACGATACAGCAGTTTTAAAAAAGCCGTTTTAACGATGTCGGAGGGTTACAAAGCAGTGGCGTGTTGCAAGGTAAGCTGGTGCTTGCTCAGTGCTGTACATACTCGGCGCACGCAGCAGGAAACAGTAACCAGAGTGGAGCCAGGAGAATCTGGATGTATTGCGGCCACTCCCGAGAGAGCGACGAGGCACCCATTACACACGTGTTTTGACGTTATCTGCACTACAACGCTTAAGTGGCCGATGTGTAAACTAGCACACGATTATATATAGCACAGAGAAAAACACAGCTTACCTTGTAACAGTTCACCACACACCGCTGTTTTAGAGTACTACTTATAGCACGCGTGGCATTTTGAAAGTAGCATTCGGTACTCGTCTGGCATGTGTTTCCTTTGCGAAGCACGTATTTCAAACATACAACACAAGTCAAGTGGCAGGTAGGCCACCGCCTTAAGAACGTGTTGCACATAAATAAACACTAAACATATTCATTAATATCTACAGGTTTTGGGAAGCGAATAAAAAAAAATAAAAAAACCGGCAATCCTAGATAATGTTTTTCACTAATTTTGTGAACAAATATTTGGCCTGTGTGGTACATTACTATCGAGCTATTCCTAACGTCGTAAATTTGCCCGTCTCAGTGCGACTTACCCTACCGCGCTCAAGGAATGTATCATTCCGTCAAAAAATTTGCACACAAAGTAGGCTGGAACTGTTTTTCAGGTTTTCTCTTTCCTGACTGTGCTCTATCGGCATCCTGACACTTGTAAACTTTAATTAACATGTTCAGCGTTCATCTATGTACCACGACCTCTTGAGGCATTAATACAGCGACAAAATTCAAGGTATAAAGAACTGCAATGTCAAGCCTTAGTGTGAACTAACTCACGAAGTTTTCGGCTCAGTGAGTAATGGTTCGAAGCCCACTACAACAAGGTAACGTCTTCTACAGCCTTGAAGCACAACCATGCGATGCAAGGTACAGACTTAAACTTCCTCATGATAAACATGTACTCTTTCGCCAACAAATGAAAACTGTCGGTATTCACAGGAGCGTGTAACTGTCGGTATTCACAGTCCAGAAAGTGTTTACTTTTCTAGGTCTGAAATCAGTTGCCCGTGCCGCGCCCTTCTTTTCACTTATTCGATCTAAGAAGGTGCCTTGGCAGCTTGATGCATTAAATAATATACGCTCCTCGCGGTAAACTGAGCATACTGTAATTTTGTTTCGTATTTTTGCCAAACCATTATTTGGAAACTACCGTGGAAAGTGTAAAACTAAAGTTGAATTATAACAAGCAAGCACCCACAGTAGAATCCAAATTTATCATGAACAAGGAGATACTTACATATATATTATAATATATTGTTTTGCAAAGGTGCAATACGTTTGCCAATTTGTTTGAAAAACGCAAAAAAAAAAAAAAGTTCAGTTTTAAAAATTAAGGATCTACTTTACTAACCGTTTTTTTTATCCATCTACCACATTCTAAAACAACGCTGGCATCGACCTGGAGAAATACGTCAATCACGTGAAACTAAGAACACTTTAGAAACATTAATATGTTATTAAAATGAGCGTCGTTACTGTTACAGGCAGTACGAGAATACAAATTAAAAAAAAAAAAGATAATTTCCGTATTTACTGACATAATAATTATATTGTTTTAAAAGACGTTAATACGCGGAAGTACTTATCGTTCATAGCTGCCAATTTTACTGGGAACATGCCAATCTATTTCCTTGTACAAACGTGGATGTAAATATTTTTTTCAAATGTTGATTTTAAAACTGCTTAGTCAAATACGAAAAAAACATTTATAATCCTAACCATCCATTCCTTTTTATGCTTCAAGACAGAACAGGATTTTTAACATTATTTTTGAAGCATGATAAATAATATGTTTTAAATAAGATGAATCCACTGCCGTATTCATATTTCTTTCGTTTCCTCTCCAAGCAAGATTTTTTTCTACTATGTTCCCCATAGTTTGGTCGCTGTCTTTACGTTGTAAAGTATAAATCTTTGATATTAAATTGACCAGGATGTTAGTTTTCTGCAATGTTTTTCTAACTCTTGTTTTTATATGTTGTCGTTGCTTTATGTTTGGTTGTTTCGTTTGTTTGTTAGTTTGTTTACTGTCGGTGTATTAATGTGTACTACATAATCTCCATTACTTCCGAGTTATTTGTCTCCCTGTTATGTTGTTTATTTGTTTGTGGCGTTCCTTCATTTCCTTCATTTGGTCTCAGTTCACTTTAACTGTTTCATTAATCAGGAGTTTAATGTAGTAGGTTGGACTGGACGTCCCGTCGACAGAGAGGTCATTAGAGACGGAGCCAATCTTGCACTAAGGAACCATCTGGCGATTTCAAGTAACCATGGATAATCTAAATCAGGACGGATGGGCCGGGATTCGAACCCGGGTACTCTCGAATGCAAGACTAGAGATTTATTACTGTGCTGCCTCGCTCGGTATATTTGGCAATGCACTTCGTGCAATTAAACTGCGGTGTTAATCAGGAGATTAATGCAATGAACTGGAAAATCACCAGTTTAAAGAAGCTGCGCTGGCATTTCTGGGAACGGCAAATTTGGAAACATTTTCGGCTGGACCATCGAACATACAACCTCTCGCATGCGAGACAGACGCAAGAGGTAGCACAAGGAGCGGACTAATGGCGTGAATTACTTAACGTACTCTGACCAATCGCGAGAAATCTGTGCGGAAACATGACAGGCGACGTCATCTGCGGAACAACGGCATAGTAGTTTTCTTGTCAAATTAAAAGATGCTCACGGGTAGTGGAAGTAGGAGGGGGGAATCAACAGTTATGTTGTACAAAAAACAGAACCCCGTGCAATCTTCCATTTACTGCCTGTTTAATACATTATGTCGGGAATGGCCCAAAATCATAGACATTTTATAACCTTGCCTGTAAACAACAATAATTGGGGGGGGGGGGCGATGGCGTTAAATCTAAGCAAAGGACTCGAGTCGCAGGTACGTTATTGGTGCCAAACAGTCCCAATAGTTGTCCTTTGTGCGCATTTAAATATATGTTAAAAATATATATATAATATTTGTGCGGTGTTGCCGCATTTCATATTTACAACTGGCTGTTGTCAATAGTGCCTAATTTAAAAACTTTCCTCTGTGTTATTTTCGTGAACTAAACAAGCGCCACACCAAGAAGTAACAATTTATCAAAGAAAAATCTGAAACCTTTTTATCTTTCAGTGTACTGTGAATAAGCCTTTGATTTTTGTTCCGTTCTAAACTGACGCCTGTATGAATATTTTTACCCATTTGACTGGGTCGTTGAGAATTCTGCCTAATATTGAAAGTGTGACATTTGCCTGCGTCGAAATAACACAATCGTACAGCAATTAACAGTTATAAAGGCACAACGGTTTTTCGTGATAAAAATGTACAAAAACAAGGAAAAGCAACATTTTTTTGAGATACTAAACATTTAAAATTAATACACCCGTTACAAAAATCACAATTTTCAATCGATATTCAAATTAAATATGCCTCCGTAAAAAATTAATTACTGTCATGCATCTGTATTTGACAACTTTGCAGTCACGATAATACATTAAATAATTGATACAATCAAAGAGGCCTACATTGTAACATTCGTGAGAATAGTTTAAAATTCGAACCCATCCACGACTTAAAAAAGAAAATGTAATGAAACACTCGGTTTATTATGTTGAAAGAATTACACTGCACCAACAATTCAACTGTCTTCTTAAAAGACAAATTTATACATTTCATTAAGAATCAATTAGCACAATCTGGAATGGGTGAAATCTCAACGTAATATTCACGAAAACTTCCACTGAATCCTTCGACCGTTGACGAAGACAATGGCCGTTGCGTGCTTCACTGAAACTACAAATTCCATGAGAAATTATTCCCGGTTCGATGACCATTTACTCACGCGATAACCGACGGTTCGTTTTTCGTTTTAGGGACGGATTCGACGTATCACTTACTAGCAGACTGATAAAATTCGCTTTGAAATCTGCAATCTGTATGGTTGACACGATGTCACCGGATGATGGATTACTTGACACGCCCTAATGGGGTCTTCATCCAACAGTAAACAACATTGCCGTAGTTCAAACTTGTGCGAAGTACTCGAAACCGCAAATCTTTCCTGGCAGACAATATAAAGACACGAGGAGAGGTGCAATTCAGAACATCCAACTTGCAACTTAAAAATTACTTTGTAGTGACCACTAAATTTTTAAGTGATTAAAAAACGAATGCATATTTCGTAGACACAAGCCGAAAGTTTTATGGTCACTACAAATAAATCAATTTTCAAAAGAAAAATATCTACAGCGTGTTTTAAAATAATTTGTTATCACCCTAATATATTGTGCAAAAAGCCACTTTTCGAAGGCATGCATTAACGACCATTAAAACATGTGATGAAAAAAAAATTCTAAGGCATAATAGTACCTCTAAATGCCTTGCAGAGACGGCTAGTCTTTTTTAGGACAGGTACTAAAATATTTCTCATGTACCTTGTTAAACCCAAGAATTAACACTCAAGGGAAGGGGCTCCTGCATTTTCTCCACCTGCTTAATTGAAGCATTACTTTCCATGCTAGAAAATAATAATTGGATAGAGCATATCTATGAAAGGTTTCTCATAAAATTGGGTAATAACAGCCTAAGGGGACAGGGAATAGGTTTCGTTGATTTAAATGATAACTGTAAATTTTTCCGGTAAACTTAAAAAAAAATCTTATCTTCGACATGTATGTACATGTGAAATACACGGTGGTTCGTCTTGTCTGAGAGACGATGCAGGCGGGCGGGTAGGTCGCGGAGACGACGCATATGAACACAATGCCAGCACGCATTCATACACGCACGCGCGCACACACACACGCACACTCTCTCTCGGTTGTCGTCGGCGGCGGCGTCCCTCCCCCGACCGGCGGCGG
>NQII01005054.1:99222-160088 GCA_002778355.1 Clitarchus hookeri | reverse complement strand
AACCTCTTACTTCCCCCACCCTTTGACCCAGAGACCGGGGGAAACTTGTGCGCAGACGCGATCACAGGAACTTTTTTTCACCCAACGCCACTACCGTATTTAATTTATGTTTTTTTCCCCTGCTAATTGGCATATTTCGGGCACCCCAGGCCAAGAACGACTTATAATCCTGCATTAAGGGGGCTTGTGACACAAAATGAACGCTACAGAGTTTACGCGTATTTTACAATTTAATGGAAGCCAATAAAGGAAAACTAAGAAGGGCAATCTTACAGAACTGTTTCTACTTACTACGCACGAGAGGAAATTATTTTACCAGAGTGATGTGTTTCAACCGTGGTATATGTGACGCAGGAAAACTGTTATGTTAGAGTGGCGCAAGATACCATGTGAAATACGTGTATCAATATTACGCACATGCTCACATCTCGGATTGCCATTTTTTAGTTTATCTGAGTTGACTTCCGAAAACCTTTCAAATTCGAATACGAATGTGCACGCGCTCTTAAGCTGTTCCACGATCGCAGGCGTCACGTACTGTACAGCAAGGACTGCCTGCTCTTTTGAATTCTCCCCTCATCCTTGTCATCGCTACTGTGAACACTTCCCTGCAGACGCACGCCTTCACGAGAACTAGTTTTTATCCGCAACCTACCCATATTAGATTACTATTTTTCTGATTAGCGTTTTCGGACATCCTGGGCCAAGAACAACTAAATAGACCTATGTTAAAAGAACATGCACTGTAAAAAGTTCTTGAATTTTTTACAAGGAATTCTTTGCAAAGGAGTGGTAAAGATTATTTTGGTCACACAGCAAGTAAATTAGAACAAATTCTACAAAATTTTAATTAGTAAATTAGACTGTTTCAAGAAAACTATTTACCCAAGAATTGTTTGTAACGCATACAAAAATGGTATTGTATAGGGAATGAATTACCTCTAAATACATTAATCGGCATATACAGGTTCCTTGTACCCAATGTAAATCTTCCAAAAGAGGCAACGCCAGATAAATATTTCTCCAAACTTGATGGACAAACATTTTGTAGAACTGCATTTCTGTCGAGCGAATTTGTGCTTCTCGCCGCGCAAGATATTAAGCTAACGGAATTTGAAGTAGTTATTCGACTTTCGTATAAAAGTAGTATCCTATGATATTTATTATAGTATTCTTTAAATTGCATGTTGCTATCTATTGTGAAATGATTGATATTGCCGAAAGCTAACAAGAATGCGCAAATCGCTATAAAACATCTCTCCTAATCTAGTCCAAGATCTTGGACATGTTACACAGGAATGTGTGCTTGTCGTCAGCATTGTGAGCAGAAAAGGTCTCAAAGCGGTCAGATTTTTCCAGCGTGTCTACACCTCTGGTTTACCAACTGCGATATTAACATTACCTAGCACCTAACACAGTGTACTGGTTGCAGAGTATGCAAAAAGTTTATTTTATCTACAGAAGTGCACTGTGCGCAAAAATATTACTTAAACGCAATCCGTAAATATGCGTGTAGGCGAACTGGATAAGAATCCATGGGATAACTTTTGGAACAGCTAGCATACCTGTGCAGTTTTTCGTGAACTGAAACAAAATTGTGAAATTCTATGTAAAGGCAACCGAGAAAATTATCATATATATTTATTCTAGAACCATTATATGCTTGTTCATATACTTATGTATAAAATAAAGAGCATGCAGCATTTATTTAGGTATAATGAACATCCAAGGTCGAAAAAGTTAAGTAGCGGCAGCCACAAATTATATGTGACTAACTGCAGAACATGTTTGAGAGCCTATTCTTTATTCTTTAAATTTTAAGTGGCAGATAAAAAATTTTAGTACAGTGATATTTACAAAAACTTTAGATTTGTTTCATGTTTTAAAAAATCTGTTTAGTAATTAAGAAAACAAATCAAGATTATCGTGCTATTTTGTATCGTTTTTTGGTTTATGGAAGAATTTGTTTATCAATTACTGATTGAATTATTTAACAGATAACAAATTATTTACTTATACAGCCATCTGTAGAATATTTTTTCTTAGCTTATGAAAAATATTAATTTTTAATTCTATTGCGCACATTTCAACGACAGTACGACGTATAAAAAAATTAATAAAGTATTTAAGAAGTAACATTTGATACACCTCTCGTTCGTCCCACTACCTTGCCCACCGCCAGGTAGAAAACTTCAGCCGCGCTCAAGGATACGAGATAAAAAAAATAACGCTTTGTTTCAAACGACATTTTCTTGACAAAAATAACACGCCACAAGATTATACACGTTGGATGAGGACTCGAACACATTTTCAGAACTGACGGCACGGGTTACATAGAACTAACTATTTAATTTGAAAATTCCGAGTCTTTAGTCACATGTGTCGAGTGACACTGACACAACATTTTGCAGGAAGTAGAGATAACTAGGTAGCTTTTTTTTTTAATTAAGTCGACTAATCAAACGGCTATCGATGTAACCGAACCACGTATTGATTGCGAGAATGACGCTGACAATCAGAGCCGACAGAAGCGTGTCTTCATATGACCATCGACTCAGAGAGACGCGAGAACTGTTAAATCCGTCGCTGGTAAATTTATCTTTATCGGTGCGAACAGAATTAGCGGAATAAATTTATCGGCAGCAGTCGCCTACAGACATTGTCCGTATCCTGTAAGTTACGATTTCGTTATTTACTTGCGGTATTTCCGTTGAATGTATATTCAACTGACCGTGTCTCCGAAAACACTGAGAATCGTACAAATATTCACATAAATTCATTTTTTCAGCGTGGCTCAATGCTAACGCCTCCCAAAAAATGTCCGTTTAAATGCATTTATTTATACACAAACAAGCCTCAGTACTATGGCTGGTTTGCAATCCGCCGTATACGTAAATTAAAACCACATTCACATATGTACATGGTACATATTGAGCAACAAATACAGTGCAATTAAAACAATAAAATACACAAAACATTAGTAAAACTAAAGAAATAAACTAATTCTTAAAGTGAGTGTTGATATGCATAATAAAACATGGGACTAAGTGTATTACTAATAATAAAACGCTATAATAACCAATAGGGCAATATCAAAATAATTATATATTATGTTGAGCAGATTATTGCTGTTATTATTCGGATACGGAATTTTATTCGCATGTTAGGAATCAGCCACCAGATGGGTGTTTTGGCATGCCAGCGACATTTGAAACGCTTTGTATGTCATTACCTTCATTAAAAAACCTCACCAACTCCATTTTCAGCTGTTTATAGATTTCTATGCCATTATAACCAAAAAAATCAGGTGATCTACTACGAAAATCCCGCATCTCTATAAACGATTAAACATAATGTACAAACAAAAAAAAACACAAACCTTGTTACTCCAATATGACGTTGCAAACAACGAAAAACTCGTACATGCACTTCTAATTTTTAATGGAAATTTATCTGGGTTGTTAAGCATACATATCAAAATTATCAATAACAACTTTTTTTCAAACACCAAAAAATTGCCTTCGAAATCAAAATAGTTATGTTTTTTGTCTGTCCTGTAAAATACCTGTTTTTGGGTTTACGGGGTTTTCTCATGAGGGTAACGATGTGCAAAGTCGGCAATTCGTTTTGCCACTACGTACGTGTTATTCTGTCATATGCAGTGCGTGCAAAGCTGCATATCTACAAACCACCTAAGTCAAAATTAACAAAATAATTCCGATTTCCTTTAACGGACGTACTATTATCAGGGCAACAATCTAATGGGTTAGAATCGGAATGATAAAAATTATCGAACTGTGGGGTCGTTCGTCTGCGACAGCATTTGAAAACCAGATGAGAAATATAACACTTCGAGTTCAAACTGGCGATACCGAACCCACGACCTCCTGNCGACAGCATTTGAAAACCAGATGAGAAATATAACACTTCGAGTTCAAACTGGCGATACCGAACCCACGACCTCCTGTAAGAAAGGAGGGCTTGCTAACCGCGCGACTATACTCCCTCGGACTGAGGTTTAATCACGCGCTACACATATTAACACTTTCGCAGTAGAAAGGGCAAGAGAGAACGCAGATTGCACTCAAGCTAACAAAGCTATTCGCTGAAAATTCCGTCAACAAGCTCCTGGTGTGGAATAATGTCACTAGGAACCCACTGCTGAGGTCNCGACAGCATTTGAAAACCAGATGAGAAATATAACACTTCGAGTTCAAACTGGCGATACCGAACCCACGACCTCCTGAAAGAAAGGAGGGCTTGCTAACCGCGCGACTATACTCCCTCGGACTGAGGTTTAATCACGCGCTACACATATTAACACTTTCGCAGTAGAAAGGGCAAGAGAGAACGCAGAGTGCACTCAAGCTAACAAAGCTGTTTCAATTAGCGAAAAGCTATTCGCTGAAAATTCCGTCAACAAGCTCCTGGTGTGGAATAATGTCACTAGGAACCCACTGCTGAGGTCACAGGTTTATTCCGAGTCTCAGTCGGGCGGGACTTATCACGTGGGCGGGGGAGTATAACGGACACCATCGTGGTGTGGGAGTTTTCTCGAGGTGCTTCCGTTTTCTCTACTATCACCATTCCGCCGCCGCTCCATCTCTATTTCGCTTCACCTCATCCATTATTCTGGCCTCAAATGAAAACTACTTGAACGATTTCGACCGAAGAGAAACCAAAATTATCCATGCAGTGTATACAACAAGTGCGTTTCCGCACACATGCAAGTTTCCAGCTGTACCAGAAAATTTACGAAACGACCACAATTCATAACCAGGTTCAAACTTAAACTTCTTACGTGAATACACTGAGGAAACGGCATCGTTGCAAATACAAAATTATTTTCCTTGAGAAGTGCTTGTTTACAATGAACACTATTTCGTTCACTCAAATAATGTGATGTTGCTCCAAGCATCTACATTTGTTCCCCTGAACCAAATAAATGATTTAAAAATCATTTATAAAGCCACTAAAAAATAATTTTATTGTCCCAACATTATCTATACGTATAGATAGTTGTTACGCGCCGACTACTGCACGCGGCGCGGGTACAATGCGCGGACTAGGATCTATGGATGGTGACCCACCTCGACCTTCCCCTCCCCCAGGCAGACCCATCTGCGGTCCAGTCGCCGGGCGGTTGGGAAGGATTGATAACTGATCTGGCTGGCGTCACAGCCTCTCCTCCCCCCGGCTGGGGGATCCGACAACTTTAGAGGACGCGCAAGAATATTCTGGGAACTAGGGCCCTCGGCGCAACGCGGCACTGGGAGAAATTTCTGGGCGATNTTAGAGGACGCGCAAGAATATTCTGGGAACTAGGGCCCTCGGCGCAACGCGGCACTGGGAGAAATTTCTGGGCGATGGCCTACGACCCTATAAATACCAACGCAGATGAAGGGTCGGGAGTCTTTTTGGTAGAAGTCTGGTGCAGCGAGAGACATCGACGAAGGGGACGGACGACGACGGGAGATTGCGAGCCGACGGCAGACGAGGTGTTCGTGGTGTGAATGGACGAGAGGGCGTGAAACCCGACGAGTGAAGTGTACTGTGCATGACGGCGCTCGGAGAACTCTAGAACATTGCGGACTGGTGGGACCTGGACTAAACTGAGGTGGGACTGCATGAACATGTGACACGGATTTTAATGTAAATATCGGAACTGTCAAATATGGACACAAAGTTTACAAAGTAATTCCATAAGTTTTGATGCACTGTTTATTGGGGCTGATTTTAGTTGAGTTTCTTTAAGGTAATTGTAATTTGTACTGATTGAATGTAATAATTTAAGTATCAAGAGATATCAATTTAATGTGAGATGTTGAGACGAAAGTATTTTCTTTGGAATAATTTTAAGTAAATTAGGTAATTATAGTCAACTCATATTTAATTAAGACCGCCATTCCTTAACGAACCTAGTCTATCCCACTGGCTTCGAAAAATTGTAACATAATGTTGGAACAATAAAATTACTGCGCCGTCGCGTTGCTTCCTCCATTCCTTTCCCCTTCCCTAACGCGTGCGTTTAATTTGTGATTGGCGATGGCAGCTGATTTAAGTCTTCGCGCGTCCGGGCTCCGTCCTACTTGAACGCCTACTCTAACGCCTGCTTCGACACCTGATCTACTTTGGATCGCGCGTACCTCACCTCGTCTAGCTGATCTGAAGTCAACGACAACGATGTCAAGCCGACTTCACCTGCCATTAATTGAGAACGATGCTGGGGCATTTTAACGGTGAGTCGTGGGATGCGTCAGTGTTTTTGCGGTAGGGTTTCAACTGTTTTCGCAATCCATGTGTGTGTGTGTGTGTAGTTGCTTGGGTGTGCGGTAGTGCTATCTATTTATAAATTTGGTCTCCGCCGCCCTTCTAAATTTTGTTTCGGTTTAATTATGGTGTGGCGCCTGCTGTACCTCTTGTTTTTTAACATGTCGTGATTGTCTATGTTCGCTGCCCAAGTTCAATTATAAATGTGTTTAATGTTTTGTTCGTTCCCAAGACGCCATTATAGGGCGTTTTTTTTTAATGTTATACTGTGTCGTCATACTATAGTTTTTTAACGGTAGGATCTCTGGAGTGTCTTAAAAGACTGCCTCCCACCCTAACTTATTTTATTGCAAATTTTTCTTTATAGGATTGGAAGCTATGATGGGCCATGGTGGTNCTCCCACCCTAACTTATTTTATTGCAAATTTTTCTTTATAGGATTGGAAGCTATGATGGGCCATGGTGGTCGCCCTCCTTCCTATTGTAATTTAAATTAAATTGGGTTTAAGAAAGAATAATTTTTAAAGGTATCGTTTAGTGATTAAATTCTTTGATAATTGAAATTCATTTTTGTGCTGCTTATATTGGAGNATAATTTTTAAAGGTATCGTTTAGTGATTAAATTCTTTGATAATTGAAATTCATTTTTGTGCTGCTTATATTGGAGTCGTTAAATATTTTGCATAACTCAAAGATTTTTGGTGCTCCGAAAACTAGTTGTATTTTTAACGATTTGTATCAGACTGGATAATTGTTGCTGTTTGTAATGGAGTTAGCTAAAGTTTACCTACGGCTGTGAGATCAACCAGTATTTTTCGTTGTTTGGTAACGATTCAGCAGTATTGTAATAAAATATAATAAAATGTTGTTAAATCTTCTTTAATGCTCTTGTAATTATTTGTGATTCGTCACATTATTTTTAGAGATTAAATTTCTCGTTTGAAATTGTTTCACTGGGATTGTTTATACCTTTAAGTGCCAATAAATGCACAAACAAACGCTGTTACTAACCTAGTTGTCACGAAAATTATAACTATAGTATAACAGACATGTTCAGGTAGCCAAATCTATTAGTTTTACGCTATAAGAATATTACTGCATCCAGAAATGAATTAAGGGGACGGGATTAAGAGATAGTGTCACTTAAAAAAAGTAAGAAGTAAGACACGTTCAATGATTTGTTCCGTTTGTAATTTGTAGGTTATTTGTATGTTGTCTTTTTCCATGACTAAAATTTTTACTTTCGAATAAATTAGCAGAGCATACTTTTTAACAGTAAAACATAAGTAAATTTTAATACGAAAACTGCTCTATCTATCCTACCCTTACCGAAAAGTATTTCTGAATCCGTCAATGGCAACATTCTTGAAAACGGTAACAGTCAAGCATTAATCGTCTCACGGAATAAATTAAATTGCGTCCTATGTNCAATGGCAACATTCTTGAAAACGGTAACAGTCAAGCATTAATCGTCTCACGGAATAAATTAAATTGCGTCCTATGTCGGACAGGACCTCCAGTTTACCAAAACAAATAATGATGTAGAAGGGAAAATGGAAATTAATAACGTGACACGTCCACAAATGTGAAAATCTCTTCCCTTCAACTTTTCTCGGCTAACCTAGCTGATAATGAAATACACCATGTGATCGACACTCGATATAGGTTGGTATCTATCGATCTTCAGCACTTCACAAGGTCGTAATCGCCATCGGAGCCCATACGACGCTTAAGTTTCTAAACGGTACGGTAAAGGCCGTATCGTCAGGCCCTACAGGCGTGATGGCTGGTGTACACAGGGCGACAACACGGCGTCCGCTATTGGCCGTACAAACAAGCAACGCGGCAGGCAGATAGCGACACGCGCCGCGCGCTTCGAGGGTACGAAAATATTTACCTCGAGCAGCGATAAGGGCGCGCGAGAACTCTCCAAAGCCCCTTCNCTTCGAGGGTACGAAAATATTTACCTCGAGCAGCGATAAGGGCACGCGAGAACTCTCCAAAGCCCCTTCCTCATTACCGCGTAGGCCGGCGTTTAAAAAAACGCCGCCCGCCATTCTGTAGGCCATTAGCGGCATTTCAACATCTCTCCCAGGCTGCACGCCCGTAAGAGTAAACGAGGTTGATAGTGGGTGGAATTATTTACATGCTCACGTCCTCATTTAGATAGGCTCTTCTGAAGTCCTATTCACAACGAATTACTCACAACCGACTTCAAAGACAGATTCAAAGGCATTCCACAATTGATAAACGACCACAGCTGAAAAATACTGTTGATTACATACAGCAAACTTGATTCCTGCCATGAAATCGAACGAAATTAAAATTTATATTTGCATTAAAACCATAACACGTCACCCGGAATACATTCGTTCAGTAGCGTATTGCTGCAAAATGAAATAAATTGTGATTAATGCTGTGCGCGGTCAGAACGTAGTNAATACATTCGTTCAGTAGCGTATTGCTGCAAAATGAAATAAATTGTGATTAATGCTGTGCGCGGTCAGAACGTAGTAATAACCTTCCAATACGCTACGCTATCGAGTGCAGACGATAGACTGAAATCATATAATTAGCTTCTGCTGGTAAAATCGATCAATAGAAACCCTTTCTATAAGTTCGTGTTAGTCGTTTAAGACGTTGCTGGGTCTATAAGTGCTAGAAGGACAAAACTTTTCTGCTGCAACAACTCAAAATAAAAATAAATGTATTAGTGATGTGGTGAAGAGACTACTATGCAGTTATATGGTGGCTGCGGTTTTTTAACACAGAGCAGAAAATTTATTTTACCGCTATTTTAGTGTAGTTTATTCTGATCGTATCCTGTCAGAATGAAATTTTAACTTGTTTCAAAAGATTTAAAAACATCACGTCATAGTTATAGGTAGAGACCTGAAAAATTAGCGAGTTCAATGACCTGTAGGCTATACTCCACTGTCGTATGTAAAATCATGCAAATATCACTGGTCACTGGTCGCTTGTTGTATTAGCGGAAGATGGTGATTCGGTGTACATTTTATTGTGTGTTTGTTATGGGCTCAGAGTTGTACAGGAGGTGTAAACTAACGGATGGGTCAATAGAATAAGCAATACAAACGTACGAGGTTTTGAATTCTAGCTTGTCCCGAAATGAAACCGCAAATTTTTCAGGTCTCTAATTATAGGAGAAGGTCAAACTGCCGCCATGCATACCGTCATTCTAAAACACGCTATTATTTATCATAAATGGTTCAGATGAAAAGTCAGCAAAAATACATTATTAAATACACTAATAGGATTCTGCCAGAATTAAGCAAACTGATTAAAACTGATTACCTTAAAACAAATGAAAGTCCGCGGATTACAATGTGACTCAGTTTCGCAGATTTAACCAGAGATTCCCAGTTCTACAGCTCCAAGCAACAGAATAGTACAGCTGAAAGGCGGTCAACTGAGCACTACTGAATCTCTTCTTTTAACACGCTGTGTTTATTTCTTCTGTGTGTACATTCATAACGTTTCGATCCAGTGACAACTGAGCACTTTTGAAAACCTTGCTCTTCTCATTTTGGATCCTTCTGCCATATGTAACATTGAAATTGCAGTGGGCTTAGTTGCTTATCCACGGGTCAGCCAAGTCAAAATGTGAATATGTTGGGAACATACANTAAACACGGTGTGTTTATTTCTACTGTGTGTACATTCATAACGTTTCGATCCAGTGACAACTGAGCACTTTTGAAAACCTTGCTCTTCTCATTTTGGATCCTTCTGCCATATGTAACATTGAAATTGCAGTGGGCTTAGTTGCTTATCCACGGGTCAGCCAAGTCAAAATGTGAATATGTTGGGAACATACATGTATTAATAATATATCAATACACACTGTAATGTGTACAATACATTAAAAAAATGTACTCGATTTGTCATAAATTTTTAAACATTACACTCACAATACACCGTGAACACTTGGAACTATTTTACTTAATTCACTGCCAACCAGGGATGTGAACCTCGGAAGAAAAGAAAAAGCAGTACACATCTTTCAAAACTATATTATTTTGTAAAAAATTATAGTACGTTAAAGAAAATTCTTTTTTCAGCCACTTCAGATTTACTAAACATTTTATTGTTGATAAATAACTTCAACTTTATATTTTCAAAACGTTGTAGAACTTATAAATTGGGTGTATTACACTAGAGATGTTATTAAAAGTGCAACTTTAGTGCTCAACATATTTAGTGTTTTTATCATTATTAAAATTTATTCATAAACCTTTATGTAAGAATTCCCCTGACCGAATACTCGCTACGCCTAGGTACGAAGTATCGTTTGAATAATTAATATAATAATACTTTGGGTACTATAATGACTTTGCTGTAGTACATCATACAAAGCTGTAAATTATGCTACAATCACTATAATTGTAGTACGGTCCACATCCCTGCTGCCAACTTAACAGGGAGCTTGCATGCCAGCGTGTACGATAGTATTTATGCGGTTAACGGGCAGCGATTTATTTTCACAGAAGGGTTTGAAAAGAATTTACGTTCTCGTGATCATCCTACACTACGCAACTTCTTTCTGTAAAGTGTATAACACAAAAATAGACCAATTTCGACTGCTAACAATTCAAACATTACACTTTCGCGAACACGGAAGACACGGAATTATAGTCCCAAATTAGCTGCAATCAATACAAAGAACTCCGCCGGCAGCAATTTTTTTTTTTTGTGAAAGACTGATTTAAAAAGTGTCTGATTAACCGCGAACAGTTTTCTGACTGGAAAATCAGAAGATGAAGGGAATAAAAACTAAATTCACATTGGTTTTAACGTCACTAACTGAAACCTTTTTATAGGACTGATTTCTAGGCGGTTGGTTCAACATCAGAGTTTTAGCAGTAACCATATCAACTTTAGCTCTAATAATACAAATAGAGGGTTGATCCCCTTAAATTAGCCACTAATAAAGTTTCTGTTTTTTATTTTGTAAATGGAACCATAGGCATGATGAAATAAAATTCGTTCCAACCATTTTCACCGCTCAGAAAGTTCACTTAAAGTGTTAGTAGTCCAGGTATATTTTCTGTATATTCGTTGCTCGCACGTTTACGCGTATCTCAGCAAATAAAGATCCTGGGATACGACTTTTTGCCAGTAAAAATAAAAGCAAATTATCCANGCCAAGTCAAAATGTGAATATGTTGGGAACATACATGTATTAATAATATATCAATACACACTGTAATGTGTACAATGCATTAAAAAATGTACTCGATTTGTCATAAATTTAAACATTACACTCACAATACACCGTGAAGACTTGGAACTATTTTACTTAATTCACTGCCAACCAGGGATGTGAACCTCGGAAGAAAAGAAAAAGCAGTACACATCTTTCAAAACTATATTATTTTGTAAAAAATTATAGTACGTTAAAGAAAATTCTTTTTTCAGCCACTTCAGATTTACTAAACATTTTATTGTTGATAAATAACTTAAATTTTATATTTTCAAAACGTTGTAGAACTTATAAATTGGGTGTATTACACTAGAGATGTTATTAAAAGTGCAACTTTAGTGCTCAACATATTTAGTGTTTTTATCATTATTCAAATTTATTCATAAACCTTTATGTAAGAATTCCCCTGGCCGAATACTCGCTACGCCTAGGTACGAAGTATCGTTTGAATAATTAATATAATAATACTTTGGGTACTATAATGANGCCGAATACTCGCTACGCCTAGGTACGAAGTATCGTTTGAATAATTAATATAATAATACTTTGGGTACTATAATGATTTTGCTGTAGTACATCATACAAAGCTGTAAATTATGCTACAATCACTATAATTGTAGTACGGTCCACATCCCTGCTGCCAACTTAACAGGGAGCTTGCATGCCAGCGTGTACGATAGTATTTATGCGGTTAACGGGCAGCGATTTATTTTCACAGAAGGGTTTGAAAAGAATTTACGTTCTCGTGATCATCCTACACTACGCAACTTCTTTCTGTAAAGTGTATAACACAAAAATAGACCAATTTCGACTGCTAACAATTCAAACANCCTACACTACGCAACTTCTTTCTGTAAAGTGTATAACACAAAAATAGACCAATTTCGACTGCTAACAATTCAAACAGTACACTTCCGCGAACACGTAAGACATGGAATTATAGTCCCAAATTATCTGCAATCAATATAAGAACTCCGCCGGCAGCAATTTTTTTTTTGTGAAAGACTGATTTAAAAAGTGTCTGATTAACCGCGAACAGTTTTCTGACTGGAAAATCAGAAGATGAGGGGAATAAAAACTAAATTCACATTGGTTTTAACGTCACTAACTGAAACCTTTTTATAGGACTGATTTCTAGGCGGTTGGTTCAACATCAGAGTTTCAGCAGTAACCATATCAACTTTAGCTCTAATAATACAAATAGAGGGTTGATCCACTTAAATTAGCCACTAATAAAGTTTCTGTTTTTTATTTTGTAAATGGAACCATAGGCATGATGAAATAAAATTCGTTCCAACCATTTTCACCGCTCAGAAAGTTCACTTAAAGTGTTAGTAGTCCAGGTATATTTTCTGTATATTAGTTGTTCGCGCGTTTACGCGTATCTCAGCAAATAAAGATCCTGGGATACGACTTTTTGCCAGTAAAAATAAAAGCAAATTATCTANGCGTTTACGCGTATCTCAGCAAATAAAGATCCTGGGATACGACTTTTTGCCAGTAAAAATAAAAGCAAATTATCTAAGCCAGTGCGGTTCTATTTAAGTGTATAAAAATCGTGAGAATGGTAAAATAATTCTTATTTCTAAAGCTTGCCTGCGCAGTTTCCCTTTAAGAGGTGTAGGAGGAAAGTAAACCCACACACTCGTAGTTACATCTGTGGGCTTACATCGCATGTAATAAAGTCCCACTATCACAGATCTAATTTGCAAAGGAAAGCAACGACGACGGAATGACTACACACCGATTCAGCACCTTGCGCGTATGAGCGACGGAGCGTTGGGCACGTGCATTATTGTCGCCCGTATCGTTGTGCCACACGCACAATAACAAAATCTCGGGCTTATGTATTCTTTGAGAGTTGAAGCATTACATTTAGCGTATGCAAAACTTAATATAATGCTTTTATAAATTAAATGTATCACCCAGTGACCGTATAAGGGGATCTGCTAACACCGAGTCAGCAAAACGATCAAATTTTTTTGTTCTCTTGTAATAATTTTTTTTTTTTTTTTTGTAATTACTAAGGTATCACTGTATTTCAAATAAAATCAGTATTTCATGAAAAACGTCTAGAAGCATTTTATATTCAGATGTCATCAACTGTAAACGATGCTGATTTTATGACTGTTTCGTATGTCTATCTGTTTGTATCTGACATGAAAAGTGTCGCATTTGTTTGACAGCCTGTTTCCGAAGTGCATTAATGGCTTTTGCAAAAAAAAAAAACAGAATAAATACGCCCAAGACAAAACACATACGCTGAATACGTTTAATATTAAATAACCGGATAATAATTTTGTTTTATTTCGTTCTTAACGACATTTGCGGAATTTAAAAAAATTAACCTCATATTTTATTAAAAGTTTTAGAATTCTTGTTCGCGAAAGTACAGAAGTTGCCGGGCCCGAGGGGGNCCTTTCAAAGACACGCCCGTTGATTTTACGTGACCACGTCTGCGTTTGCGGGAAACGTTTTCTTTGAGATACTGAAAAGAAATTAAAGTAACAAAATATAAACTTAGCTTTCATGTCTTATATCGACAGATCTAGACGAGATCTACCTGTTGGCAACCAAAACTCAGCGCGGAAGCAAATCAGAGTTGTGAAATATACTGGCGCCAACTCAAGGTGATGCAACGTAGTCGTATAACCGCTCAAACGAGACCACATTTATTTCAATGCTGTCATTTGTCACGACGTTAAAAAGTCGTAATGGATCACCCTGCAAGCATTACATTACCGCTTCCGGCTTGGTGTCCCATGTGTCAGTGTAATTTTAAAGACGCGATGTAAGCAGTCGGGGGAAGAAGGTCAAACTGCACATACACTGTAAAAAATAAGTGTAAATTTACACATACAAATATTTGGTAATTTTATATTTTGTATGTGTAATTTGTAAAAACAACTATCGTGCGCGTAATTTTACACAAATGTTCTTAATAATCGAGAGTATTAGATGTCTTTGGTAAAAATACATTTATGTATTTCTTAATAAACACAGTGTTAGTGTTTATTTACACATTTTGAAGTATGTGTAAAAATACACCCGCTCACTTTATTAAAATCTTAAGTTATGTATTTTTACTGATGCATAGTCGTTGTATGAATACCTAATGTCAGTGTCGCTGTACATCTTGAATTGTGTAATTTTACAATGACCGTGTGTGTGTGTAAACTTATATTACATTCTGAATTGTCTGTGAGCGTATATTTACACATAACAATTTGCGATAACTTTACATTTTTAAGTGTAATTTGCTAAAACGAGTACAGTTTTTGTAATTTTAAACTAATGTTCTTAAGAATTCAAATGTAATTACAGGTATTTGTTTAAAACATGCGCTCTAGCGGTAGGGAGTAGAACTACTTCGAACTCCTTTTGTGTGTTCATAAGGAAATCATAACTCCCGCTAATTGAATATGCTGGCTTTTGTATATAACTACCTATTCTATAGCTGACGTCGATTGTTACAAACATTTCGGAGATCAATTTTTATAACTCTGTTAAACTACCAAGTTACAAAACGGAGTAAAACAACATACAAAGTATGTTAATTATTGTGTAATGTTAAAATTGTGTAATNAGGTTTTTTTTTTTTTTTTTTTTTGTTAGTGAGAGAATACATATACACAGTGATGAAACTTCAATTGTACATTTACTTGCGTGGAGAGAAGATACACGAATGTTGCAGTTTATTTTCTGCTACACAGTAATAGTAATTTTACACCTTTCTATGTAAAATTATTTGTACAAAGTATATGTTATTTTACTTATTTGTATCATAAATTTACCTGGACGTAGAGTAAAGAAACATTGACACACGTAGGTGTAAAATTACACTGATGTCAGTGGAGGCTATGCTGCCACATACATTTTGTGTAAAATTACACTATTATTTTTTACAGTGAACGCACAAAGTTAGTACGCTACTTTTGGGGTCCTCGATAAGCGACAAGGTTGCATCGTCCTGAAGCTTTCACGGCAACACAAAGGGCTTTCCTTATCGTCTGTGGAAGGAGTCCAGGAAACAGGCTTTAGCAAAGAGCACAAAGATGCGAAAACATGCCGCATCACTAACGCCCAGAAGCGGAAGTATTTCATCGAAAAGGAGGTATTTCACCCAAGGATTACGTTCAAGAGGTGTACTTTACTTGTAACGGTTAAAACGTTCGCCCACAAATACACCGACAGAAGATACTGAAAAATATCAGCGACGAACGAGGAAAGAGCGGAGGTCTTACGTACCTTCCAAAGAAAATAAGAAATAAAAAATAAAAGCTTGGAGAATGACGAGAAAAGTTTCGAATGAAATGTTCGCCAGCCCCCCTCAATCCCTCGCGAAACACAGCGCTCAAAGTTTCGCGGAAAGTTTTGATTGCGGCAACCGTGGCTAACATAGTGTATTTTAAACCCTTTTCAACAACCATGCAAATGCGTTGGTCGGAAAATACACTCGGATCATACTCTACCTTTTTCTTGTCTCAAGGCTGTCCTTCTCCAATTCTGGTTATTTTTATGATCCATGAATTTATTTCTGTCTTGAACGCTTTCTCTATTTTTTTTTTACTCCCCATCTTTGGGCTACCACCATAAACAAGGGTCGGAAATTATTTTCTAAGTTTTGGCATTTTACAATTTTTTTTTCGTTGTGATACAAGCTATATTCTGAAAAAAAGTATGGCAATGGTAAAAAGTTGCTTCTCAGAAACTAATGGAAGGGACAACTACACGTATGAATTTTAAACGTATGTCTTTGTTGGTGCAAATCCCAAAATTGAATCTAATATTACGTGCCGTTCGCCCGTATTTCAATTTTAACTCCTGCATAAAATCTATAGTCAAAATAGCTAAAAGTTTAATTATTTTCGCATGTGAAGCAAGTGTCGGATTTCAAGGAAATCGCAACATGACTACTTCTGTAACTTCAAGAAGCACTTCAGATAAAAATAAAATGTATTTTTAAAAATATGGAAAAAATTTATGGATCGTGATTTTTAATTAAATGTCTGATATTTACGCAAAAAAATCAAATAATTTGATTTTTTTTATAAAAGTCATATTTAAAATCCGGTTACGAAACCATAAAATATCTTCAAAATCTAGAAACATAAAATTGACTTTTGGACAGCCGTATTCACTTCCGCTCGGCGAGGTTCATGCTCCGAATCCCGGATAAATAACGGATGTGCGTGCTAGTTTGTAGAAATGAGTTTAGATTACTTCGGTTCTTAAACCGACTCCCAGCTAAGCGCCAAACAATTTAACTTGCAAAACGTGGCGGACGTTACCAATGTATTTGCCCTGTGTACTCCTGGTCCCTCCAACAGAGCATTCCATCCCTGCTTTACCCTAAGTGTTTTAAATGTAACGTTGCAAAGAGGAGGATGGCCGGACACCTACGATACTCAGCACATAAACATTGCAACTACAAAAATAATATGCCCACTATCGGTTGCACACTCACACGATCCCACTTTTTTTCTTAATTTTTAAACATGAAATCTTGAAAACTAGTTATTACAGATTTTTCACGAAGTGCTGCAAGAAAAGTGTTGCAGATTTAAAACTTTGTGAAATGGTATTATATTTAACTGTTGTTAAAAACCAACAGATTAAAAATTACCTAGTAACCATAATTATCTGTCGTACTTTCTTTCGGTGCCTTTAATTTATGCCAGGAACAGCCGCCGACATTCTTCGGAAAATGAGACCGTAAAACGAATGTGAAACTTCTCAGGCTAGCATAGCCAAGTAAGCCTTCAATGAACTTTGGAATAGACGAAATCTCTAGATGCGATCACTGGCAAGACAGCTCTTCTTCTTTTTTTTTTTTTTTGCATATTTTTTTAATACAAATATCCTGCCATTGTCCACACAAAAGATGTTATTGCAAGTGTAGATTTACAAAATGGGTTCTTGTGAAATTACAGAAGTTTGCACTTCTACAAGAACAATTACAGGTACAGAAAATGTATACGGTGTAAAGGATATCTTCCACCGCATTATTAAGCCCCGAAAGAAAAATAATGCCATTGGCTCTCCGTGGTGATGGGGAGGTGGGAGGAATGGGCTTGGTCCATTGACAAAACTTTTGTTGAGTATTTTACACTATTTTTCAACCATTATATCTTGAAATAATTTTTTATATGAATTCTCTGGTCTCCACACTTAAATCCTGTGAATGTTTTAATTTTAATAGTATTTTTTAAATTTAAATTTGAGCGTAAACGAAGCCATTATACGTATACGAGGCCAACTTACAAATAATAAATTTCGGCTTGCACACTTTTATTTCCTTGCTGTGTGTTTGGTAGCTGAAAAATGTGTTCATTAATTTCTCGGAAACGGCTGGGTTCAGAGGAATAGCATTACATATCTTTTTCGTTTATCTGAAAAAATTTGATTCGTAATCTGTCAAGTAAAAAATCAATAATCCTTCGGCATCACAAACTTTACCGCAAAATCAGGGTTGCAATCCCTATTATTTTCATGAATTAATTTTATAATGGGGACAGACGTTCGCACATCTCTGTCCATTCACGCACTATCGAGAAGCTCACGGTTAGATTGTAATTACTTTTTGTAAAATGTATAATTATCTCGTCGTTCTCCTCCAACTTAAAGGAGGTGTACCGCCCTTGGTGCGCATTTAAGATAATGTATGCGTTTTCTCCTTATATTTTTGGACGAATAAGGGGCCGCAGTTTGTTAATGAAATCACGCAACATTATGTATAATTGAAATGTTATGTCAAGTGTTTAAAAGCATGCCTCAAGTTTTCCCGACGATTTAAACTTCTTCCTGAAAATCTGCTTCAAACGAAATAATTTCAACGCTGGCAGTGTTATTTTAACAACAGACCTACTCCACGAACATGACGGCACTACACATACATAACATACGTTCTTCCGTTTGCAAACAAGCCACAAAAAATGTTTTTAACATTATAAAATAATACGTCACTTATTACTTGATTTGCAGCTACTTGTGAGTCGTATCGACGGTTATAACGGTAGAAGAGCATTTGAAACCCGAGTAAAAGTCGACTTTACTTCGTATTCTGATATACACGAACTCACACTAACCTAGACTGGTCTTTCGACAGAAAGAGGGAGGCGATTTTGGATTAGAAGTCTTCGCCGACCTAAACTTTTTTAAAAGCTGATGACTATCATAACAAATTTTTTTATGGTTTTGTTATCACAAGGCATATATTAAACTCGGAGAGAATGCTTGGCATTAACGATGATGGTTTAATTGTTTTGCCATATGGAATCCAATAGAATAATATCTGATGACTTTATACAAATACATGAAACAGAGGCAGGTCTAGTTCGTAGCAGAGAGTAACAAATATTACGACACAACCTGATAAACCATGCCTTATGCCGCACTCAAACCACACATTCGAAAATAAAACTATATTACAATCTTCAACGAAAATTACACACACCAGAGATCACAGCGACGATTATTTTATTCCTTTCAGGAGAAGCGTGGTTGTCTTATAGCTATATACGCAAACAATAGACTATTCACGGTAAAATGAGCACTTTTGAAAGCACTATCATTTGGAACAATAGTCAACAAATATATTTCATTTTAACATAAACGTTAACTTCCGAGTGCGATGGAAACTACACACTATATAACATTTGCATGGCAACATTTACACTGAAAAGACAAAAAACCGGTAAAGGCGTGTGTCTGCAAATAACAGATGCATGGAACCAATCAAAGTAACGGGATGCGGCTGGTAGCTAGATCGGTTACTGCTGCTACAGTGGCAGGTTATCAAGATTTAAGTGAGTTTGAACGTGGTGTTGTAGTCGGCGCACGAGAGATGGGACATAGCATCTCCGAGGTAGCGATAAAATTTGGATTTTCGCGTACGACTATTTCACGTGTGTGCCGTGAATATCGGGAATCCGGTAAAACATCACATCTTCGACATCGCTGCGGACGGAAAAAGATAGTGAAAGAACGGGACAAACGACGACTGACGAGAATCATTAAACGTGACAGACGTGCAACCCTTTCTCAAATTGGCGCAGATTGGATTTGTGGACTGCTCTGCAGAATGCATGGTGTGAATTGCCTCCTGTATACCTTCAGACAATAGTCGAGTCCATGCCACGTCGTCTGCGTGCTCGGGGGAGGGGGGAGGGGGCTACACGATATTGGGCAGGTGTACCAATTTTTTTGGCTCTTCAGTGTATTTAAAAATGTAGTTACAGGATTTTAAAAAATGGCTGAAATAAAAAAGTAACTAGGCCCTCAAAAGAGATCACTTTATCGTGAACAGCCTATAGTTATATTTCATCCAACGTTACCAGAGGCCACACATACACTCACTTACCCACGCGTGTTCTATACACGTTATCAGGTGATTCATCGTAATTTTTTCCAAGCTACCTGCGTTCATAATGATATAATGACACATAATTTGCAAGGAACGATTTCCTACAACCCTAGGTGCATAATGCCTTTGTGATGTGATATAAGATAAATTCTTTAACAATAAATTATATTTTTTTTTAAAATCAATAGATGCCGTAAACAGAGCCGAACCAGCGCACTCGCTGTACTCTTCTTATGGTGAAGTTCACGTATAGTTAATATTATCAAACCATTTTGTCCGGATCTCGAAGTTAAATAAAAAAGTAAAACAACTGTTTATTTATTTTGCATTGTGGAGATTATGCCCAGAAAGTTCTCTTACTGATAAGCTATTTAAAACGTTTTTGGAGGTGTGCGCGCCGAATGTCAATTGTAACCATTTTAAAACCCAGCACGCCTTGGGGTCAGGGTACGAGAAACGTTCCGCCTATGAAGGTCAACCAAACCATTTATTTTTGTCTCTTTAACCTCCATTCGAATAATACAATAATTGTAACCGCGTGGTTCTCCCTTGCGGTAGCTCTAGAGTAAGGGAAAATCACCCCCCCCCCCCTTTTTGAAATCCTTTCATCTCCCAAGTTAACTGCCCGGACGTTTGGGGAAGAGGCTGATGGGAGCTTCTAACGGAGGATATCTTCAGCTGATGACTGCCGGCTATAAGGCTTATTCCTCCTTCTCCCACCCCTTCTTCCACTCTTCATGATAAACCCTTCCTTTCCTTACACACAAAGTGTTTCCCAGGGTATATTCTCTACTCCTGCCCCTGTCTCTCTACAGTTCAAAACACAGAAGTAACACGCCAGGAAAAAAAAAATTCTTCGTAAAAATTCACTCTGCTAATTTTACTTTAAAGAACAAAACATTATTTTGTAGTTACCTCTGAATTTTTTTTAAGAGAGGAAACAAAATAAGTACTCTTTTGTGTAATCACTCCAAACAAATCCTGCCAAAAAGTAAACATTTTGTTCAACGACAGTTCCAGCTACAAAGTAATTTCTTTCTTCAATTTATAGATTACTAGCTATGTGCCCGCGGCTTCATTCACCTGCGTGTATTACACAAGCAGCTACTAATTTCCTTTGCCGAAGGACCTCTATGAACACCACATCAGTAGTTATGTCCTCCAGTGATATCAAGCTGCTAGGTGAGGTTACTCTGGAGCAGGCCACTCAGCCTATAATCCATTCGCGGTTACTTCACTCTTTTCTGAAGCCCTGCTGAAGTTCCACTTTCAGATTATTTCTCCGCCTAGTACAAATTAAGCTTGAATAAGTCTAGAAAATTACACCAAAGGACAACGCATCGAATTCGTGCGCACTAAGTTGTAATAATATTTTGCAGGAGAACTATTTTTTACTAGGCGTTACCAACATACATGTTTCCTCACTGTTTTATACATATTTATTAAAAATTAAACATTATAATTTATAATTAGAATATTGGTCAAACTTCAATTTAATGAAAAATAAGATAATGATATGTTAACAGAGGTATAAAACGCTTGTGATACATGGCATATTTAGAAAATAACTAAACACACCATACATGGAGTGATTTTTCAAAGGTTTGATTCAAAAAGTGTGAAGAAACCGCGAACAGACTATATGTAAGAACCAGTCCCACCTCAAGCCTACCCCTAACACTTTTAGCGATTGTCCCCGGGCCTTAATTTTAGTCACAGCAAAACAGACATCGAGGGGAAATTGCAGTTTCTTAAAACTCCAAAGCGTACTTGGATGGAGTGAGTGGTATGAGCGGTATGAAAACTTATTCATCTCGAGCACATCCAATAAAGAATGTTGCCTCGATTACATCTTTTGCCAACCCTTCACGTGGAACCTGGTGCAATTAAAGTGCCTTGGCAGGTTAAGGTTTCGCAGTAATATTACTGGAGTCCCAACCCTGAGGAGAAGCTTGTGAGGTGATAAGCTAGGAGGAAATATGCTGTTGATGAGCCCCAAAGAGTAATGGACTGGATCAACCATTTTTACAGCTGTGTCCACAGATTTGAACACCATTTCTACGCCTTCGAACAGCTTAAGCAAATTATGCCAACGGTTTATCATATTGTTAACGTTGATCAATCCTCGTAACATCTTCTATGGCAATATATTTTTTTTAACTATTTGCTGATTTACTTTCACTCCATAAACTAAAGATTGGGTTAAACTATTTTTGTCTTCTGAGTATTTCTAGTATTAATGCTAGTGGAATATATTAAGTTACGTTAAATATTATTTTCGTCAACAAAAGCTCTGATTGGTTTGAAAGACAAATATAAAAAGACGTCCTCGCTATTGTTATAACACATGATTGCACCAGTTCTTTAGGTCACCCGCACGTGTTTCTTTATGGCAATTATGTTTGCAAGAACCCTATTAAATGTTGAAACACCAAAAATGCTTATTGAGTATCTCGTATGGGAATTCTATTCCATTTCACACTCCATCCAAAATGCCGTACGAAATTATTAGCTGAAACATAGAATGGAATTAAAACGAGGTTATAGAATCTCATAACGAAAGAAAATAACATTGCGAGGTATTATACTGATTACGCAATTTATATAAAAAGAGATATTCAATTATTGATTCTTCTCAGATCTGACAACTTTGCAACTGTACAGAAAATGAAACATTTTGTTTTAAAGTAACTAACAGGTGTCCTTTGTATTCATACATTTATTGCTTGATAAGTTTTAATAAAATATTTTGGTTTGAAATTTACAGACATGGGAATGATGTAATGCAGGTAATATTATGAGTAGTATAAGAATGTCGGTTAAGACACATGATTCATGAGTAAGACCCAGGAGTCGTCCGCCATCATCAATTTTTCCCCGGTTTTTTTTCTTTAAAATTTTCCGTTTTTTTCCCTCAAAAAGTCTATGGTCCAGAATATGCATAAGCGATCCCCCGAAAGGTAATTTTCGAGCCTTTTGAAAGATTTGGGGGGCTCATTTATTACGAGCAGGCCTCCACCCCCTCACCGCACCACTAGCAAAGCTCACAACACACCCTTCCCACCCCACTCCCTATAAATTATTATAAAAAATCGCAAAAAAATCTGGAAATCGAAGAAAATATAACGTTACCGTACCCTACCCGTCCCTCATCCACCCCGCTCTCACCACGCCCAATTCCTCTCCCCCACACGTAGATATTATTATAAAGTCGAGAAAAATCGCAAAAAATTCTAAAAATCGAAGATAATATAACGCTGCACTACCTTACCCCTTGTTCACCCCACCATCCTAACCAACCACCCACCCCCTCACATCAATCCACCAAGTCATAAAAATTCAAGAACGATAGCCAAAAAAAATCAAAAAATTTATTGTAAAAATCGAAGAACATATAACATTAACCTCACATTAATTCCACCAAACTAACCACCTCACCCCCAATCTCCAACCACTCCCCGAAGCAATTATTATAAAATCGAGAAAAATTACATTAAAATTTTATAAATCGAGAAACATATAATGTTAAACCACACTCCCTCCATCGGCTTAACACCAACACCCTAATTTCAAGCCTTCTAATCATAAAAAAATCGAAAAAAATGGCAAAAAAAATTTATTCAAAAATTAAGGAAAACCTTACATTGATGGCCCGACCACCATGTTGGCTGTTGACGACCTTTACACAGACCCCAAAAACATTTAAAACTAAAATATAAAAAAAATTTAAAAAATCTAAAGAAGCTAACAAAATGTTAGGAACATATTACATCACTGACTGCGACACCCATGTTGGATGTCGGTAGTCTTCAACTTGAGCACAATGATTTTAAACTCGAAAATAAAATAAAAAATGTTTAAAAAATGGAATAAATTAAAAAAATTGTCTAACATTTACGTGACTGAATCCAGCACCCACGTTGAATGTTGGTAGCTGTAACTTTGACCCCATTGCCTTCAATTCGGAAAATCAAGAAAAAATCGCGAAAAATCTTTCAAATGTAAGAAATTATCGAGGAAAAAATTACACACCTATTAAAACAAAACAAGTTGGATGTGAGTGGCACTTCTGGTTCGATTCTTGTAAATATGGCACAGAAAAGCCACTCCGTAGTAATACAATCAGTCGACTGAACCCCCACCTCTTCATTTCATTGGTTATATATAACCTATCAATCTCCCAACCCACAAAGCGAATTACTGACTTTACAAAACACACATACCTACCACCCCCTCCTATTTCCCCAAGCCATCACACGTCTCGTCGCTCCACTTGCCTAGCCATTTACTTACCATAGCTCAGCCACCAACATCCACACAAGCCACCAACACACCACCCGACTCTACATCCCCCTCCCATTAGCTCACCGTAGTTCATCCCCCTCACCAAACACCCACTCTATTACGTCTCATAGGTCTCCCATTCCGTCATTAGCATCAACTGCCTCGTCATAATCGCCTGACGAATCACTACCCACCGATGCAGCAAGAGGTATTGACGGTAACACTCGCTGGCTCTCAAAAGACGAATCTTTGCAGTTCTTTATGTGGTTCTTCAAAGTATCGCCTCGCATAAACTGCATGTAACCATTGTCGTGACGCTTCACAGTGTGAATTGCCTCATCGTCTGCGAACAGTTTATGTAGTGCATTAACAGGATATAACGAAGTCAACACATGCTGCCTCGAATCAAGAAAAAGGCACGCTACCTTTATACATACTAGTGTGTCTCTTTAAATTATCGCTTCTATTAAACGTTGTACCATAGTTGGTACATGATAGTGATTTGGAGGTCGGTCGTTTTAAACATTGACTTTTTTCATGTCGACGAACAAGGTAGCTTTTGCTGAAGATCCTTCGACAGTAGTAACACTGTTTTCCATGTAATTTTCGGGCAGTGGGAGAAAGTACATTGATCGAGGTAAGTTTTTCGGTAGACTTCGTACAATCATTGGATTGCATCATCTTGATGAAAAAAATTTGAAGTTCTTTCCACAGTAGAAACTTGTGTATCTACTTTGCCTAGCTACTGCTCTATATAGGTATAGACTTACTGACATATTTCACCAGTGAGATATAAGCATTTTTATGCATTCATTCAGACAGACATTTTATCTAGTTCCATGATCACAATACCATGCAGTTACATCTTAAGAAGTTTCTTCCAGACAAGATCTTTGCTCAGCTTGAACTCATGCTCTGCAACTGACCCCTCCTGCTCCACAAAGACCCCTTCTGTTCCGCAAGTGACCTCTAAATGACCCTTAAATGGCCCCTCCTGCTCCACAAATGATCCCTAATGACCTTTAAATGACCCCTCTGCCTCCGCAAATGACCTCTAATGACCCCTAAATGACCTCTGATTGTGGAGTATGTGGAGCCCTTGTGGAACTCATTGCTGTGCTAATTGTGGTGGTGATTGTTAGAAAGATTGCGAGATTCATGGAAAGATTGATATAAATACTACTCATGTAGACTGACTCCTGCGTGTTATGTCTTAATGCCTGCATGCGATTCGCCAGCTGCATTCACGCGGCTACTCGGTGTTTGACTGGTCGATGTCCGCACAATATTTAAAATGCTCAAGAATTAAAATTAATTTAATTAAAAAGCATTGTATAAAGTACCATTGTACTGTCATTATAAATATAAAATTAAATGAAAAAATTCACTTTTAAAATGTGAGAACTTAGAATTTTTTAATAAATAATATCGATTTGTTAAATTATGCAGTTATTCAAAGTCCAACATCATGTATGCAGGTATAACGATGATTTTATATGTATATATACACGTGTATATATATATATGTGTGTGTGTATGTGTGATAGCCATATACATAATTATCTATAAAAAAATTAAAACTAATTTTATATTTATATTTATACATATGCCTACAAGCGTATTAAAATAACCTTTTGTTATAAGTAAGTACCTGCGTATTTTTTTCTGGAGTGAACGAGTGTGTGGGTTTTCGCAGATTTCTCCCATATTATTCACATGTAAATTGTATGGAAGAAGGCGTTTTCTGGGCACAAGCTAGAATCTTTACTCTAAGGAAAGCTGACGGTATACGCTCATTCTATCGATTTAGCCATCAGGCGAGTTGTCGGAACTCATATTTGTTTTATACTAACTCCATTTCGAAAATCTCTAATTTTCATCCAATTTGAACAGTGATTTTTCCAATAATAGTTATGCCTACGTACATGATGCTGGACATTAACGAACCGCATAATTTATCAAATCAATATTATTTATTTAAAAACTTAAGTTCTTCAATTTGAGAAATAAAATGTTTTATTTAATTTTATATTTGTTCGTACAATACAATGGTACTTTATACAATACTTTTTAATTTAAATTATTTTAATTCTGAGCCTCTTAAATATTGCGTGGACATCGACCAGCCAATCACCGAGTAGCCTCGTGATAGCAGCTGGCCAATCACATGCAGGCATTCAGATATAACATGCAGAAGTCAGTCTGCAGGAGTAGTCTTTTTACCAATCTCGCAATATTTCTAACAATCAGCACCACAATCAGCACCGCAATGAGCTCTACAATCACTCCACTATAGCTCAACATGCTCCACAATAAGGGGTCATTTAGGGGTCATTAGCGGTCATTTAGGGACCATTAGGGATCATTTAATTGTAATTTGCGTAGCAGGAGAGGTCATTTAGGGTTCATTAGTGGAGCAGGAGGGTCATTTTGGGGTCATTTGTGGAGCAGAAGGGGTCTTTGTGGAGCCGGATGGGTCAGTTGCAGAGCATGAGTTCAAGCTGAGCAAAGATCTTGTCTGGAAGAAACTTCTTAAGATGTAACTGCATGNGGGTCAGTTGCAGAGCATGAGTTCAAGCTGAGCAAAGATCTTGTCTGGAAGAAACTTCTTAAGATGTAACTGCATGGTATTGTGATCATGGAACTAGATAAAATGTCTGTCTGAATGAATGCATAAAAATGCTTATATCTCACTGGTGAAATATGTCAGTAAGTCTATACCTATATAGAGCAGTAGCTAGGCAAAGTAGATACACAAGTTTCTACTGTGGAAAGAACTTCAAATTTTTTTCATCAAGATGATGCAATCCAATGATTGTACGAAGTCTACCGAAAAACTTACCTCGATCAATGTACTTTCTCCCACTGCCCGAAAATTACATGGAAAACAGTGTTACTACTGTCGAAGGATCTTCAGCAAAAGCTACCTTGTTCGTCGACATGAAAAAAGTCAATGTTTAAAACGACCGACCTCCAAATCACTATCATGTACCAACTATGGTACAACGTTTAATAGAAGCGATAATTTAAAGAGACACACTAGTATGTATAAAGGTAGCGTGCCTTTTTCTTGATTCGAGGCAGCATGTGTTGACTTCGTTATATCCTGTTAATGCACTACATAAACTGTTCGCAGACGATGAGGCAATTCACACTGTGAAGCGTCACGACAATGGTTACATGCAGTTTATGCGAGGCGATACTTTGAAGAACCACATAAAGAACTGCAAAGATTCGTCTTTTGAGAGCCAGCGAGTGTTACCGTCAATACCTCTTGCTGCATCGGTGGGTAGTGATTCGTCAGGCGATTATGACGAGGCAGTTGATGCTAATGACGNCCGTCAATACCTCTTGCTGCATCGGTGGGTAGTGATTCGTCAGGCGATTATGACGAGGCAGTTGATGCTAATGACGAAATGAGAGAACTATGAGGCGTGGTAGAGTGGGTGGTTGGTGAGGGGGATGAACTACAGTGAGCTATTGGGAGGGGGGTGTAGAGTCGGGTGGTGTGTTGGTGACTTGTGTGGATGTATTTGTGGCTAAGCTATGGTAAGCTCTGCCATATTTACGAGAATCAAACCCTCAGTGTCTCACACAGCCAACTTGGTTTGTTGTAGTAGGTATGTAATTTTTTCCTCGATAATGTTTTACGCTTTTAAAGATTTTTCAAGTTTTCTTCTTGATTTTTCGAGTTGAAGGTAAATGGGGTCAAGGTTACGGCCACCAACATTCAACATGGGTACTGCAGTCAGCCACGTAATATGATATGCGATTTTTGTTTTAATTTATTTGATTTTTTTACATTTTCCTTGATTTACGAGTTTAATATCATTGCGGTCAATGTGAAGACTACCGGCATCTAACATGGGTGTCGGAGTCATTGATGTAATATTTCCCTAAACATGTATTAGTTTCTTTAAATTTTTACAAATCTTTTCTAATTTTAGTTTCAAAGGTTTTTGAGGTCATTGTCAAGGCCGTCAAAAACCAACATTGTGGGTGGGTCATCAATGTCAGGTTTTCATTAATTTCGTTTTTTTTTTGCTATTTTTTTATATTTTTATAGTTATAAGGTTATAATTTTGGGGTAGGGGTTGATGGTTAGGATGATTGGGTTGCCCGAAGGAGGGAGGGTGGGTTAACTATATATGTTCCTTGATTTCTAAAATTTTTATGCGATTTTTTTAAATTTTATAATAATTTCTAGGGGGTGGGGATGGGAAGGAGTTAAGGCGAGGGTGGTTGGATGAGCTACGAGTAGGGTAAGGTAACGTTATATAATTTTTGATTTTAAATTTTTGTGTAAGTTTCTATAATAATTTTTAGGTGGATGGTTGGGCAGGGGGCGAGGTGAGCTTGGTTAGGGGTGCGGTGAGGGGATGGAGGCCTGCAGGTAATAAGTGAGCCCTTCAAATCTTTCAAATGGCTCGAAAATTGCCTTTCGGGGGCTCGCTTTTACATATTCTGGGCATAGACTTTTCTGAGGGAAAAACAGGAAATTTTGAAGGGGGAAAGGGAAATTTTGAGCGAAAATGACTGATTTCAAGGGAAAAATAACTGATTTTTAGGGAAAACGAGTAATAAATCCAATATGGCGAATGACTTCAGGCTTCTACTCATGAATCATGTGCCTGAACCGATATTCCTATAGTACTATTTTAGAAAACCCATTTTTCCACTTTAACGTCGTTTGAGGTACGAATTTCTAAAAATCCGGAAAGTTAGTTTTTAGGTATTTATGAAGCTAACCAACGAAGCACAGAGCAAAACGATATACTAACGGTTTAATAAGTTANTGAAGCTAACCAACGAAGCACAGAGCAAAACGATATACTAACGGTTTAATAAGTTATTGCAGGATTCCTCGAAAACACTTTTCAACCCTTTAATTATGGGTTGAATACCGGAAAACAGTGAAATTATTTTTTTTTTGTTTTTATTTAGCCAACCGTTTCAAGTAAAGAGCATTACGATATCTTAAAGTGTTAATAAAATATTGAGCAGTCCTCAAATTTAAATTTTACCCCTTTTCACCCCATCTAGGGATGAATTTCAAAAAAAATTATAACATTTTTTTGATCACTTATTTAAGTATTAAGTAGTCTTCTAAAGCAAAATGCATAACGATATCTTACGGGGTTAATGAACTGTTGAGAAGTCATCAAATACACATTTTACCTCTTTTCACCTTCTTGGGGATCAAATTATAAAAAAAATACTTGTAGGTTCTCGTTTAGGAAAACACTTTAAGCAAATACTATAACAGGTTAATAAACTGTTTAAGAGTGCTCGAAAACACATTTTATCCCTTCCTACCCCCTTTGGGGAAGAAGTAAATAAAACCTCAAATTAGCATCTAGGCATTTATGTAAGTAGCATTTTAAAGCAAAGAGCACAACGATATCTCATCCGGTTGATTAGCTATTAAGGAGACCTCGAAAACACATTTTACCCCTTTTCAGCTTCGTAGTGGTTGAATATGAAAAAAATCCAAAAATTAGTTTTTAGGAATTTATATAGCTAAAATTTTAAAACAAAGATCATTACAATATCTTACAGGATTAATTAGCTATCGATGAGTCCTCAAAAACACATTTCTCCCCATTTCACATTCTAAAAAAATTAATTTAAAAAAAATCTTAAATATGTTTTTGGGTATTTGTATAGGCTACCTTTTGAAACAAGAGATAAACTATAATCCCTTCGGTTAACTAGTCATTGAGGAGTTTTCGGAAACATATTTGACACCTTTTAAAACTTTTTGAGGGTGAATTTCCAAAAATCCTTAAATTGGTGTCTAGGCATTTGTACCGGCTACCTTTTAAAGCTAAGAGCACAACAATAGCTTGTCGGGTTAATGAGTTATCGAGGAGTCCTCGAAAACACACTATTCCCTTTTTCACACTCTTAGGGCTGAATTTCGAAAAATCCTTTCCTAGTGGGTGCCTGTGCCCAAAGGGGAAGCCATCCGTAAATGTCCACACTTTTGCTTCCAGCGGGTTGGAATGCGTTGATGAGTGAGAGAATCAGTAAGTCTGTCGGAAACTTAATTTTATACCCCTATAATGTGATTAAAGATTTTAACATTAATTTGTACTGCGTTAGTAAACATATTTATTTTTCGTATACAAAATAATTTATTTTAGTTTCGAAAATCGTATTCCTTGCCGCTTTAAACGGTTGCTTTGCAAAAAAAAAAGTGGTCAGAACAGTAAAAAAAAAAAAATATGTCCGTGATAATAACTGTCGCGCTATCAAAATCTGGCAAGGCGAATTTCCACAAAATATTTTGCAGCTACCATACGTTTTTTGTTGGTCCGTTGTAAGAGAGTACTTGGTCGTTCGTTTCAAGGGGTGTCCTCAATTGTGTTCCATCAATCGCGAATCAGCAATGTATCTGGCCTGGGCCAACCAGTCGGCACTTCTTCTGACCCATAACTCCCACCCGAAAGACCGCTGTCTCCACAGATTACGTACGTCATATGCCAAGTTCCTTTGATGTGGGGCACTTGGTCTCCTACCATTTATTGCAGTCAGCGAAAGATTCACTGGTTGTTGGAACGCCGACTGGCAAATCAGTCACAAGGCGCTGATTGGCAGCGTTCCGCCATGTTGCTGACAAGAGAAGCCCTTACGCTGGCACGTTCGACGATTTCTCAGCATGCGCGGCAGTTTCGCTTTTGCACTATTAAATAAGCGTGTGCTTTATACAGACAAGACTACATGCACATGAACAATGCTGGTACAGAATTTTTACACAAGTTGGCAACTAACTTCTGAAATAAAATACCAGCAGGCTAACAGCTCCTCCGTGGCATGTTACTGTACAACGAGGTACAGACTGGTTAAGGTTAGTTCAGCACTTTTAAAATCTACTTTTGAGAAATTTCACTGACCCTACCTGCACGTATGTTAATGGGCACACAGACTAGCAAGCACCCAGTGAAGTTAGCAACGGCGGAGGGAAAGTAGTTCCATGCGTTAACGTCGAAAGTGTTTTGTAAACATACGTGAATAGCGAAATTATTTATTTTGCTTTCTCCATTTTTAATGCGTATAAGTATAAGAATCAGCGAAAAAAATTTAATTTCATAATAATTTCACAGTTTCACTTCATCGACACATGAATAAGATGTTGAATCCCATGGCAACGTTAAGTTTAAATGTAATGGTAGAATATACAATGTACAAACAAGAAGACCTTAAGCGGCGATTTCAAAAGTGCTCAAATTACCATAAACAGCCTATATAACTGCCTATACTGCAGAAATGACGAATGTTCATAGGACTTTAATTGCACTTAGAATTACTTCGCTGATTACCTCCGTTACACCATATCGCTGTGAATCACCGGGTATTGTTCACGTATACAAAAACTAACGTAAATAGTCATACTTCGTAAATAACAAAGCATAGAAAGACGTTATTATTTTAGATTCAATGAAGTACACATATGCCAAGAATAACGACTTAATTATTTGTAAACCACAGAAGCAAACTTTAGGACAAAATAAAATGCGAAAGATGTAAGCTACACAAATGCGAGTTATAATTCATTATAGCATTTCCACCACAGCTGCGAAATGCAGGGAAGTAATCTTCATTAGCAGGATATTAAATCCAATTTTCGTGGACATTAATATCACAGAGCGGGGGAAAAAGAACTTTTTCGCGCGAACTGCAAGCAAAAAAGGAATTTACTTAGCCTAGATTAAAAGCGTGTTGCGACAAACCGCCCACGAATTCTAGTTACAAAACTGCCTACGTCGGCGACTTTTCGACTGGATTTAGAGGCCGTCGGGAGTTCAACAACGACAATTAAAACTTGCTAATAGAGGAAGACGGGACACGGCGCACTTGAGAGAAACTTGAAACAGAAAAAAGCCGTCTACCGACACCGGAAACGTGCGCGTAGGGCTTAATTGTGCCTTGCAGTCACCGTAAAGGGAAAGTTCCTCATTTATAATGGATCCCTACGACATTCAGGGCATTTAAATTTATTATGATATTTAGTGAGAACATAAATTGACTGCACCAAATCTGAAAATAAGCCTCAGAGCAAAAAAAAAAATAAAACAGAAACCACACAAATCCCAGAAAATTAACAGCAAAACGCTACGAACTATATAAGAAAATATAGCATTCAACAGAAGAGAACCAACGAGCAAAAGGCAACAAAATGGACAACAAATATGACAGACAACAATTGCGATGAACACCAAAGAGTACAAGTTTATTTCCTGGTCAGAGTTTAAGGAACCGATCTAACATAACTGAACACAGCCAAACAACACAGATAAACGAAACACATAAAATTAATACGTGCAAAAAAAAAACAATTTCACAATACACAGCAAGACAATAAATACGAAAACACTACACAATGGACACATAAAAGGGAAACACTATTATTTCCCTGTAACTGTGCGTGGAAAATAATCAAAAATATCTAAAATTTAAAATAAAAATATAAACGACAAATTGAAATACCGAAATCTAAAAATAACTCTCAGATNGGGGGGGGGGGAGTTTCCTTTTAAATGTTTATGAAAATTATCTAAGTGAAGACGACAAAGAGCGCAGAGAAACGAGAAACTGCAAGACTTAAAACAAAAAATCAAACTCAGGTGACTGAACAAGGCAATAGCAACGGAAACTCACTACAGGCGATGACACAAGAGGTCACGATGTATCGGGGTCTAGAATGTCCCCTTCATCAGGTGACACACTGGATTCATTACACGATCGTAGAAGACTAGCAGCCAAACAAGAAGGGAAATCTTTACAAGTAAAAAACAGCCAATCAGCGAATGGATACGCCCATATCAAAGAAAAATCCCTTTCATTTCACTTCTGTACACTTATCACTTACTTATCCCGTTCGGCAACGCATTAAATTGTGAGCGAAAGTGTCGCAATCGTGTTGATGTGCACTGTACTTATGTCTATAGTCTATTCGCGTTTTCTTCACGCGTTTTGAATCAAACATTTGAAAAATCCCACCATGTATGAAGTGTTTGGCTGTCCCCTAATTATGTTATCTATCACAAGCTCTAACACTTCTTGTGTTAACATAAAAATACTTTTATTTTTAATTAAATTACAATTTTATTTATATTTTATCTATCAATTATAATATTTAATTTATAGCTAATATGAATACAAACAGGGATACATTTTGTGTGTTGTTTTAGCCTAGTAAGAAATAGTTCTCATGCAAAATATTAATACACTGAGTGCGCACGAATGCGGTGCGTTTTCCCTTTGCTGTAATTTTGTAGAATCGAATAACCTTTGTTTGCTTGAGATGGAGGAATATCCTGATATTAGCACTTAAGCAGGGCTTCAGAAGAGTTGGAAGTAACCGTGAATGGACTATAGCGTACTTCTTGCAACCAGTAAACGTGTTGCGCGCTCAAAGTAGTTACTCATCAGCCATTCATAAACGACAGCTGTGATGACTTTCACAAATCAGATTACCAGTAGGGAAGTCTCTCGAAGCAGTGGGTACTGATGCCTCCTTGTCTACTGTACTGGCCATTAATATCGTTAACGTGCAACACGTCCACGATAGTAGATACGGATACTGAACAGGTTCTTCTGTGCCGGCAGGTCAGATGCTGGACGGTGACTATAGATAAATCCAAATGAGAAAATAATGCGCAGAAGTCGAAAAAAACGTCAGGCAAGTCGGGAGAGTCCATTACAGCTGTAAGAAGGGGTTGGGCTGTTCAGTTCTGTCAGTGATAGCGGCCGAGTGCGGTTGTGCGAGAGCTGCTCCGTCCGTGCATATTACCTGTCGAAAAAAAAACGAAGTCTCGCAGCATGGTATTTAACAGCGCGGTAGTAGAGAGCGATGTCATCAGTTTGGTTTGTAAAGCGTCAGCAGTGTCACATGTTTACCCTCCCTCCAGCGGCGAACGCTCGCCAGAGCCCTTCCCCTACACAGCCGCCCTACGTTCTCTCCCTCAAAGCTGTGCGAGGATTATTTTCTCATTTGAACTTTACTATAACACGCGGCATGGCGCCATTTTGTCGGAACGTGCTGCCAGAGTTCGAGACGCACAGGAAAGTTCCGCTTCTGCATGCGCAGTAACTCTACGGCAAGACGCCGGGCGAGGTCTTGCATTAAGGCTCGATTTCGCTCCTTTTGCAGAAATTCACGATTTTCAGTTCCTCCATTTTTCTCTAGAGCATGTTTTTGTGATTGTGAAAATGGCTCTAACAGGTGTTTTCACGGTCATTTTTAGGTATAAACATTCCGGTACAAAACATTAAAATTGGAATAGGGAAGTGCACCACACCTTTATTTTTATCATTACGTCATAAAATGGTAGGGTCTCTGCTGAAAGTATCATAGAGGCGCGTTATCGATGACAAGACTGCAAGCCAGTTCAGTGCTTTGCGCGTAGAGACGATGAGAGAGTTGATGCGCATGTCTCGGTCGCCCCTAGCGCTCCAACTCTTTCAGGCCTCACACGTGCAAAACTCCTTTAACCAGGCGGCCACCTTAACAACATCCGGCCGCGCCACGTCGTTAACGGAGGCTACTCCCGCCGGCCGGAGATGGCTTTGTGTCGGAACCCACAAGCGCGCCGGATGGACCGAATCCTGTGGGATGCTGCGCTATCGCTCTCTCTCTCTCTCTCTCTCTCTCTCTTACTCTCTCTCCTAATTTGGGGCGCCTTCCCTGCTTGCAAACTAAGGCGCCTCCAAAGCTGCGGGCGACACACACACAGGCCCGGGGTTAATGATGCGGCCCGGCAGATAAGCCCCAAGAAAGGCTTGCCGCAGGTGGATACTGCCAACTGCTCTCTCGGAAACGCTCCAATCAGCATCCATCTACGCCTAGAGACCAGTTCACGATCAAGATCGTGTATTTATAGTTTATTCGCGGTTACTTCACACTTTTTTTTTATCAAACCTTTAAATAACCACTCCACGTATGACGTATTTGGTTGTTTCATAAATATGACATATATCACAAGCGTTTTATGCTTGTGTTAACATAAAAGTACCTTATTTTTGTTCACTTGAAATTTTGCTTAACATTTGTCTATAGTGTATAATATTTCATTTGTAATTCATATGAATTCAAACAGTGAGAAAATAGGTATGTTGGTAATGCCTAGTAATAAATACACTGAAAAGCCAAAAAACCGGTAAAGGCGTATGTCTTCAAATAACAGATTTATGGAACCAATCAAAGTAACGGGATGCGGCTGGTAGCTAGATCGGTTACTGCTGCTACAATGGCAGGTTATCAAGATTTAAGTGAGTTTGAACGTGGTGTTATAGTCGGCGCACGAGAGATGGGACATAGCATCCCCGAGGTAGCGATAAAATTGTCATTTTCGTGTACGACCATTTCACGAGTGTACCGTGAATATCGGGAATCCGGTAATACATGACATCTGTGACATCGCTGCGGCCGGAAAAAGATAGTGAAAAAACGGGACAAACGACGACTGACGAGAATCATTAAACGTGACGGACGTGCAACCATTTCTCAAATTGGCGCAGATTGGATTTGTGGACTGTCCTGCAGGATTCATGGTGTGAATTTCCTCCTGCATACCTTCAGACAATAGTCGAGTCCATGCCACGTCGTCTTGCGGCACTTCTGCGAGCTGTGAAGGGGGGAGGGGGCTACACGATATTAAGCAGGTGTACCTGTTTTTNTTTTTTTTTTTTTTTTTTGCTCTTCAGTGTACATTCCATGTGAAATATTACGTAACTGAGTGCGCTAGTATGCGATACGCAAGTCCATTTGGTGTAATTTTCTAGACTTGGTTTGTAAGAGACGGGAGGATATCCTGGAAGTAGAACTCTAGCAGGACTTCAGAAAAGTTGGAAGTAACCGTGAATGGACTATAAGAGACGTCAAAGTAGTACGTGTACTTAAATATGTATTTCATGGTGCATGAACTCCTATTTACGTTCAACCAACCACACAATACTAATAAAGTCAACTTGATTTTGGCGAAGCAGCGATTGTTTTGTGGGAATAAAACAGTTTAGAAACATTCCTTAAGTTTGTACAGGAAAATAAAACGGTAGTTATACTTCCAACTAAAATCTTCAAGTAAATGCAATAAATGTTAGTTTGTTTTATTATTTATCCTCCTGCAATCCTATTGACTCAAAGTCTTATGCACACGGCACAAAATAAAATATCGCCACTTCGTACACCACATATACACGATAATCATGAACCGTGTCATAAATAACGTCTACTTTCACTTTGATACGTACAAGTTTTCCATCATGAACATAGTCTTAACGCCGCGGCGCCGGTTACTTCCTCTGCCAGCTGGATTCTTCTTGCGCACTGCCCAGCTAATAACCGCACTGCTGCACTGAGCTGTAAGGTCGATATTCACCTGTGTCTCAAGAGCTGTGTCGCCCTTATAACCTCCGGCTGTAAATCACACGCAGCCGCGAAAAAATAAATCTTAACGAATTCACATTTGTATGATTTTATAACAGAGCCAGCAATTTTTTGAGAAATAAATACGTTAACGCAGCTCAAGCATTTATTTCGCGAGAGTCTTCCTCTGTCCCGTGTGTAGAAATAAATTTCCCCATTCGACCAGGCTAACACTGAATGCCACTTATTCCCATGTACATAGAAAACGCGTTGAGAAAACACGGCAATGAAGCCACCATGTTTTTACGTATATCCTAAACACGAAATCTTTTTGCGAAAAAGCGTTGGCCTTATGTTTTAGTGAAAATAAAAGTGCGTGCTATATTTTCTGATGGCTTCATCTTCTGCAAAAAAAAATGGTTTGCGCCTGTCATAATGTGTCATAAGAATGTGAGGGTTAATGTAAAAAATCCTGTGAAACTCTTGCCCTTGGTGGCTGTACGTGAATTGCGCGAGACCGTTATAAGGGCGAGTGGGCATATGATACACTTACCAAGGCCAACCTAACAATAAACAAACCACGGTCGAGACGGGTCCCATAAGAGATTCATAACATAAATGTTTCTGCAGGCTAAATTAAACAATAAATTGTACAAACTCACATTGAAGAAATAAGATTTGATCTTATTTGCCTAATACTTGGATTAAAAAATTAAAAAGAAATAAAATGTAACAAATAATGTAATACACAACTGAAATGAAAATTTCATAATACGTTATTTGCAAAATAACGATACGTCAATAGGTTACGTTTTATATCCGTCCTTTATGGTTAGGTGAACAACTAAGGACTACCAAGGCATTTTTAACTTCTTTTTTTCTCAAGTTGAATCTTGAATACGTTTAAAATATTTTACTTTAACAACTAATGTGGTTCATTACGTCTGTAAAACTTTAACAAATTGTAATTCCGAAATTAAACGTACACAGATATGTTCCCGAAAAAAAAAACGCTCAAAAATTTACTACACAAAGCGTTTACAGATTGGACAGTACTCACACAAACATCAAATAATAAATAAATATATGTAAACAGACACCAGGTAATTCCGCAAATAAACTTCAGAACAAGCTAGACTCCAAAAACGTATACATTTAAGTTATGTTTTGTAGAGAATCACACGCACCATCGCCGACTCTCAGACAATTACAAACTTCCAAGTATCAATAGCGCTGAATGCCATGCTATGTGTTCTGAGGCAGACATACAGAATACTTCGAAATACAGACGTGAAACAGCCCCATCTACCGCGAACTCCTGCAGCACACGCCAGCAAAATGACGTCAGTGGTTAGCAACATGTCGGAATGCGGTTCGCACAGCCAGCGCCTGGTAACCCACTTGCTAGCCAGCAGCCCATTCGATAGGTAATGTTTCGCAGCACGTGGTAGCCAATCAGACGAAAGGTAATGTTTCGCAGCACGTAGTATCCAATCAGACGAAAGACCCCTTCCAGGGCCTCGCGGAGACAATCAGCGAATGGACACGCCAACATCAAAAGAACCGCCACGTCGTTTGACTTATGTTCACTAATTATTCTGGGTTATGATTGGCCGGTCACTGGGGCAGCAGTCAATGAACAAAGTGCTTATGCTTGAGTGCGCATAGGATTGTGAATTATAGCCTACATGTCCGTAGTTTTGTACACACTGTTAAAGTGACGTATAGGCTTTTGAAATCAACCTTTGATAACATGTTACGCGTTGCTGCGTATATGTTGCCGTACACACTGCATTCGGCCTCCTAGTTAAGTTGGCAAGCGAATTCAGTAAAATAGTTCAAATAATTGGCGTTGTAATGCGAGTGTTATGTTTAAAATTATAACAAATATTTTTTTTGCTTTATATACATTAGAAGTTTGAAGATATTTGGGCGGCTCTTAACATCGGGGTCTTGAGAGCCGATGAGGATGAAGTGAGGTGAGTATGGAGCAGCGCCTGAATGCAAGGGCGGGTGAAGCGGGGAATCCCGAGAAAACCCACCGACCAGCAGCATCGTCCGGAACGATTCCCACTTGCGGAAATCCGGGAGTGGCCCAGCCGGGGATTGAACCCGGTTCGTCTTGGTGGGAGGCGAGCAGACTAACCGCTCAGCCACCGCGGCTCCTATATATGTACATTAGAGTTCGAATTGGCATACTATAAACACATTTAGGTTCTTGACAATTCCACTATTTTTACTTTACTGATGAATGAATAAAGGCATTAAGCCGTTGGCAATGTAAAAGTTACATATGGAAGAAGGATATAAAATTAGGAGAAAATTTAATCTTAAACGCGGTTTTCAAAAGTGATCAATTAGGCGTGAACTAGCGAATCCGTGTAAGGGGTAGCAGAAGACGCCTTCCGACCACGAGATATAGTTGTTAACGATTAAGCACTTTTGAAGTCAACCTTTTTAAAAACAGGCTGTCTCCGTGGTTGCACAAATTTTAATGGAAACGGTAACTGGCGTGCTGATAGTAAAGTTGGCAGCGATGTAGGAAAAATAGTTCCACAACTTTACGTCGTATTAAATGCGTGATGTTTACATTTATGAACACAGAATTATTCAGTTTTAGTTTCTGCTTTTTTCCATGCACATGAAAGAAATAACTGGAATATCAGTAGCATATTAAACGTTCCAAACTATTATAGTCCAGAGTCTACATCACGAAAAACAGTACGACTTACTGAGAATAAACCATATCATGCCTTACCCACTTGAACTACTGAAACATCACGTAGATTCTTAAATAAGGATACAAAAAACCAGCTCAGTAAGTGACTTATAATAATAAAAATGGTGGGTGGGGAGTGCACATAGGGCAAGGCAACACCCTCCGAGTGACGGTCTTTCCAGCTGGGACTGGTAGGTGACCGTCATCCCCGGGCATGACAGAAATGAGACCCTAGAATTGAGCGGCGCTGGAATGCAAGGTGGGGAAACGGGAGTACCCCGAGAAAACCCGCCGGCAAGCGGCGTCGTTCAGCACGATTCCCACATGCGAAAATCCGGGAGTGAACCCGCCGGGGATCGAACCCGGATCGCCGAGGTCGGAGGCGAGCGCCCTGGACACTACGCCACCGCTGCCTCAGCAAGTGACTTAAATCACTACAGGCGTGTGTTCCCAGCGCGACCGTTTCAACAACGCGAGTAATTCACTTTGCCACCCCAAGCACACAGAACATGGCGTCGAAATGACGTTTGTGTGACAACCGAAAATAATCAAGTTAAAACACACGCAAACACGAAAAAAATAAAAATTATTTACTTAGTCGGCTTGTCATTTGTTGTTCGTCAACAGTCACAGTACCAAAGCAAATAACATCGGTACACGAGAGGCAGATGAATTTTCAGTTCGTGGTGTACCCGCCTCACCTGCAGCAATAAACTGGCCAACACAGTATTAAGACTTCAATTTCCGTAAGGGCATAACATTATTGGTTAAGAAGTCTGTTCATGTGCAATGGTCTTCTTGAAATTTTCCAAGAGATTAACGTCACCAGTTAGATAATCACCAGTAACATTTAGAGTATACCCGCTGCTTCGAATTTCATTATTTTTCGCTTTTGAGGAAAATAAGGTCTCTCTCTCTCCCTCTCTCTCTCCCTCTCTCTCCCTCTCTCTCCCTCTTTCTCTCTCCATCCCTCTCTCTGCATATGATGTAACTATGGGATTTTAAGTAGTGGTGCGCTACTTTTGAGGTAAGTTTGCAGCTAAGTCAAACAAAGTGCCCTATACGAGTTTAGTACGTATTTAAGTATTTAATCAGTGTGAATGCAAGTGTGTGTGTGTATATATATACGTGTGTATGACGTGACCTTGAGGCATTTAAAATTGTTTACTATTATTATGACTGCCCTACTTTACGAAGGTTTTCTTGCAAAATGTGCTTCCTAAAGCATCCAGAATGGAAATAGAAATAATTAATTTATTTTAAACTTATACTTACGTAAATTATAGCAAAATATTTTTCAGTGTTACAAAATGTAAACTTTCTTCTTTCATATGTAACTTAAATCGTACTTTTCTGACAATTTTGGTAGCGTGTGTACAACTTTTTAATGTACTCTATTGGAAGGCTTTCAACTTCTACCTTAAGAGGCCCGCCTACATGGAGCTATTTTCGGCGTTTGAGGCAGAGAAGCGTGGGAGCGATACGGGCGACACTGCCACAAGCATCAAGTGCCCCATCGCCACTATGCGCGCAGCTCGGAACTGGTCAAGGGCCCTCCATTGAATCTTGCCACAGACTTCCCACCAGTAAAACAACAATAGGGCCACCACTGTAAATCCCACACGTACACGGCCGTGCAGTGTTCTCGCCGTGCTGCGTGTACCTATGGGGCATTCAATGGTGGCACTATTATTTTTTTACTGGTGGAAAGTCTGTGGCAAGGTTCGGGACCTTGACTACTTTTGTATGCATCTGAAATGTATATTTTGAAATACAGCGCTTAGAAAATGCTGTTTTTGGCTAAGTTGAAGTACTCTGAAATGGTATTTCTAAAGTGCGCGACGCCTTGAAAGCACTAACAGCCGTCGTATGAAATGTGTGTTCTCGTAGATAAGAACACTGGAAGCATGTTTAACAACTTCATAGAAAAAGGTATATTTCAAACACTCTCTAACGCAGTTGAAGCGCCAGGTAGGCGGAAGCCTTAAGGCTAAGCTTAGCACCTTTTACAGAAATTCGTAGTTTTCGTGTCATCATTTCAATTTCAGAGGTATTATTGGATATGTTTCGTTATAGAAAATTTACAATTCACTAGTTGTTTAATACGTTTGTTTCTTATTTTCACTGTGTATTATTTCCTGCTTATTGATAAATAATAAATATGTTCTCGACTTTTTACAAGCAGATAACACTCAATAATAACTACGCACAAAAATATAAAACAAAACATAAAATGTAATTTTTTTCTATAATCGTACATTGTCAGTAATTACTATGAATCCGAAATAATAACGCGGAAACGAAGAACTTCTGCAAAAGGGGGTGAAGCTGAGCCTTGAAATGGCGAGGTTGGCGGGAAGGATATCCGGCAGCAGAGGGATCTGCATTAACGGCCGCAGGTGGCTAGGGAAACTGGAGCTGCTATTACCCGCGGCTTAGCGACGCCAAGCCCAGTACATAAGCTCCACAGCACCGCACACGCATCGTCGCGCAACGTGACGCACAAGTCGCGCGATCCAATCGCGTCGCTCGCGTTCTTTACCGCCCGAGGTTATCACAGCGACTCTTCTTTCCCACGCCTCTATCCAGACACGCACCTAGGGATTTTTTTTTTATTTGCCGGAAGGGGCCCGAACATGGAGGTAGGTTTCATGCAACCCTATAAAAAGCCGAAACAGCGACGTCGCCAGATGAAATACTTATCACAAAGTCAGTTAACAAGCTGTTGCCAATTGGCAAATCCTATATTAAATATGGTGAAGAATATTTTCGTATTGTGCGCATGTAGCCGACACTGGCTCAACTATTACCTTGAGAACTATCTAAATCGCATATTCAAACAACGATGTTCCGTTTGTTTACGTTAAGTCTTACTGCCACCTCCGGCTTTTACAAGACAAAAAAAAAGGTAGATTGTTTATATCGAAATCGCATTTAAATTTCGTCAAAAGTAGTGTACCATAACATCTAAGCTTTTAATTATGTAAACAGCGTGTCAACCTTGGTCGACAAAAAGTGATTTTGATAGTTATATAGGAAGATAAGATGTTAAATGGTTACTGCGCAGCTGGCATGCACACACTATTCCACATTCCTTCCACGGGCAAAACTGAGTGAACTAGTCAGTACCTCGGATACACCGGAATTCAGCGGAAATCGCCGGTAAATATCAGTTCATTCCAGCCCTCGCAATAATCAGTACGCTGCCACATATTTTCTGCAAGGCCATTTCCACTGGTTTATATTATTTGGAGCCACTGGCAATTTTAGGTTAACAGTAAAGTATAATCTTGATATGGGCTATTTACGGTAAAGTGAGCACTTTTGAAAGCCCTCTCATTTGGAATAACAGTCAATAAATATATTTTATTTTATCCTTAGACGTTAACTTCCGAGTGGAGTGGAATAAACATACTGTGTTTATTACTCACATTGCAATATATATTTTAAAAGGTGGTTAAAGGATAAAATATGGCTGAAAGGAAAAAGTAACGACTCAGAAGTGTTCACTCACGGTGGCTAGCAGTATCCTTATAGCAAATTCCCTGACATTTCCCTGACTTTTCCAGGTATCCTGTTACATTTCACTGGCCGAATTACGCAGCAAATTTTAAAAAAAATTTATTGTTTTTCCTAACATAAATCACTATTTTCTTATGGGTAACAATAACAAAGCCTTTATTCACGGATGCTTTCGTATGCAAAAAAAAACCTCGCAAGTACAAAGATGGTAAATGGAAAGAGGTGACACAGGGGTCAAACACTAGCGTTCTCTTAAAAAAAAGTCACGATACAAAAACAAGAGACAATATAATGCTGCTGTTCATGAACGTGCGGTACTATTGTGAAACTTAGAAGGGAATTTATTAACAGAATGCATTCACAACTTGTCTAAACACCTTATTAAAAATGTTACCTTAAATAAATAATAGGGACCTAATAGGTTATGGGGAGTAGAGTTATGCATAAAATTTACGCGTGAATTTAATCCTCATTTAATTATATTTATGGGCTTATTATATTTCTGGGTGTATTTGATTTCTGGGTGTGTCCGACCTTGAAAGCTTGTGTGTCGAGACGTGCGTTAAAATTCATTTAATACTGAATGGTCTCCGTCAATTATACTCTCAGGCGATAATATCTATATGCTAACTTGTTACTGTTTAAAATCAATTTCTTAGGCAACGTCTACAAATGGGGACGGTTATATAAGTAACTATTTGCATACAAAATTTTTCTCTGAAAATAATTTATTGCAGTTACCTGCGAGCACGGATAAATTTTTTAATGAATAAAATGTTATTAAGGACAAGGGACATCAAGACATTATAACACTTACTATGCCAAATATAAGATAGTAGAGAGGAAAGAAACACACAAATAATTAAGTAGGTACAAATTACAATACTACTTCCATACAATGGGGTAGCATACGGGGGTTAGGGAAATCTGCACTCAATGACTTACACCAACGAGGTCAAAAGGAAAGTTCTCTCGTGGTACACCTCTGCACCGTGTAGCAGCATAGAAGGACCCCATAGCAAAAGTCCGAAACATAACGAGATGGCGCCCCTACATAAGACAGACCTCTCTGGTCGGGTCACCACTCCGCCAGAGGCTCAAAGATTGCTCCTCGTCTCACGCGAAACGTAAGGTTTGACCTCCTGGGTAAGGCTACACTCTACTGGGGCAGATGCGGGCAGAAAAGGGTCAGCATCAGCATAATTCCCATTTCGTAAAATACCCTTCGCATCTTACTCCAGCTTCCATCTCACGTCAGGTTTTGCAGTCTGCATGTCCACGTCAGAACTGGTGTGCATTTCAGCACATCCGGAAGCACCGGGTAATGGGCTAAGTCCGTGAATCACAGAACTGCGTGAACCGAACGGAATTCATTCTGCCTCGTGTCTGTAATCGCAATGGCTTGTGGGAAGTGTATGAGAATATTAGGAGTATTGGGAACTTAAAACTAGAACAGTAAAGTTATGCTTAAAGCTGGTGTGGGGGAAGACTATTGCACAGCGCGCTCTGCAAGCTTGTTTCGTAAGCATCGTCGTAAAGTCGCGGGATGGAAGTTGCTGTTGTGGAGAATGGCGACATGAAAGAACCGATGACGGAGAAAAAAAAAGGGGGGGGGTGTATCCCTCGGCAAGACAGCCGTCGAGGGAAATGTTGACAGGGAGAGAAAAGAAGCAGGCGTTTGAGCAGTGATGAGAGGGGAGAAAAGTTACGTCATGCAAGAAGTGGGTCGCGTCGCGCGCTCTACTTCGTGCAACTATGTCTTTCAATATTGCAAACCCTACCCTATTACTGTCTTACGGTTGGCATTTTAAAATCGAATAGAAACTGCCATACCTTATTTCTACACGTATCAAGGAACATACATTAAAATTATGTTGAATAATGATAAAACAAAATAAAATTATATTCCTGTATCTGCGCGCAGCAGTATCTTACTACAATATGACGTAATATTTAAAATGTTATTAAGTTAGCTTGATTTGAAAATTAATGTATTGAAATGGGCTCGGCATTATGTATCACTCTCATAGTAATAGTTTCCAGTAACTACGTTCAGAGCAAGCAAACGATTTTACTTCTTAACTGAAATTAATAGAAATATATGGGCCAGGTAAACTGTATATAATTATAATTATGTGGCTAGGAAATTGCGGGAAATTCTGAAGTAAATTTAAGTTCAAATAATATGTTATAATCAAGTATATACTATTTGCTTCCTAAATTAAGATAAAGGGTTATCAAATTTAATTTATATTTAAAATTAATTAATTCTAAAGAATACACCTTATGACATTACTGAAAGTGAATTGCTTCTTGCAAGACCAAAATTTTACAGTTAAATTGGATGTGGCTGAAATTGTGTTATAATAAAATTTGTTATAATTGATACAAAACGAATGCGTGCGGGTGGGGAATTTATTTAAATATGGGGGTGGATGGTAGAGTAGCTGATGCCAGACATCGAGAGGTTAGGAAGGAACCGAGCCTCCACCAATATTCTGATATGATTTATGATTCTTTCATACCTTAAAGGGGCTCTAGGGGCGTAGCAAGTTATTGATAAAAGATGAGCACTATATATATATAAAGGGGGTTGTACAATATTATCTCAATATAAATATTACAAAGTGTGAGCGGGGGGAGCTATACAAATATACCACAGTATTAATTAACTTATATTAAATTATAAAGATTTAACCAGCCCCATTCTGAGTGAAGTATAATTGGAGAGACCCCACCTTGTTCATGATTCCGGAGGCTGATTAAGTTGGCGTAAGTCAACGTCCGGACACACCCATCTTCAGTGGTCTTCGTTTCAATGGCCCGACGACAAAAGACACCGCCCACGGACTACACTGCCCTATATCGGCTGCGTTGTCCCCGTTTACTGGCCGGTGGAGAGGGTTTCTGTGGTTTGCGATTTCATAACTAAATTCAGCATTCACAGCCCGTGTCCTGGATAAATGTGTGAATGTGTGATCAGGCAGGCCGCTCAGCTAAGGCCTGATCACAACTCGCAACAGTATGCATGGCCTCCCTCGGGTATGGCAATCAGCTTCACTCGGTTCCAGGCTTATTCAACCACGGTAATAATCCACCTAAAGTTGGAATATTGCCGGTTTTTCCAACAGTTTTTCATAATCACCGAAAGGAAAATGCATCTGGCAGATGTTTAATTCTGACATCAAACCTCGGGCTTTGACAAACCGACGCACGCCGAAAATAACATGGAATACTTGAAACAAAATACTTAACTTACAAACGGCTTATGCCAAGAGTCACTTTAGTTGATTCTCGCAAGTTGTAATTTATGCCGGTATAGGTAACCAACAGTACGTATTTTGCTCTCTCGGCCTGGAAAAATTATTCGGGTTAGCCTTGAGGTGAAATCCTTCCCTCCGTCGGCTCTCAAGACCTCGATGTTAAGAGCCGCCCAAATCTCTCCACTCCACTCCTTCCTTCGCTCCCCATTTCTTATTTTCAGCAAACAAGAAAAAGCTACATTCAAATGCTTGCCCGTTTTTGAACTTATTACATTTACAATAAAGGGGGGAGGGATATTGAATTCAGGAGGGGAAAGGAATCCTTTAATGCAAGTGCCTCCTTCCTTAAGCGGAGGTTAAACAGGAGATTAAATTTCTCGCTTAATAAACGGCTTTAGAAAATCCGACTGTAAGCCATAAATAACAATTATCTTTAGCGCATTTTACGCATAATTCGGGTAGCATCTAATTCGACCAAAGAAGCTGAGAAATGGGAGGAAGGAAATGTAAGATACTTAACTGGCGCTCGAGTGGAATAAGGAAAGATTTGATTTTTTTTTTTTTGTTGTTTCTTATTTGCGTTCTTTGTCTGCTTTTTGTTGGTAAGTTAACTGGAAAAAAAATTGGATAAAAGAAAGGTAGGATCCCTGGCGTGCTAAACACACCAAAGCTCTAAAAATGACACTCGTATACATGGCCCACCCGGAATCCGAACTCGGAACTTTGTGATTCAAAAGTTATATCCCATCCCGGGGAAGGTAAAAAATCACTCATGATAAGAGAATATAACACTCTAAATACAGCCAGTTTGTATCAGACCTGCAACCTCTAAAATGGCAGACAGGCACGCTAACCACGCCATGATACAAGCGCGGGATTGCATTAGGGAATCCTGAAACCAACTACACATGACAATAATAATAAATGACGTTAACAGTAAAGTAAGCACTTTAGAAATCCACCGCTGACAAAAAAAAATAACCCCCATAACTGCATTGCCATGCAGGCTCCTAGTTAAGTTGCTAGTGAATTAATAAAAATAATTCTACGACGTAATGTTGTGCTGCGAGTTTGAACGTTCGAAACTATGACCACTGAAGGTAGTGTTCCATTTTATACACAGTCGAGTAAAAATGTTCATATTAACAACACATTTACTTTTCTAACAATCACACGTTAATAAAGTGGTCAAGGCCATGACAGTGTTAATTTCACATACGGCGGAATAATACAGAATGAGAAGAAAAGTATCTTCCAAGTATGTATTTGTAAAGTGCTCAATTAATCGTGAACACAGTATAATAATAATAACAATAATAATGATAATAATAATAACAATAATATTGTGCACCATAGGGTAGGGGTAACAACAAGCCAGGAGGAAGCGGATCCGTAGCTGCCAGTCATTCCTGATTTTGACACTGAAGAAAACCCTAATATGGAGCGACGACGAAATGCAAGGACGGGGGAAACGGGAGAACCCCAAGGAAACCAACTGGCCAACGGCGGCGATGTCCGCCGCTTTCCCAACGTTGCAACCGAGGTGGGAGATCCGTGCACCAGCCAATCAGACACAACCGCGGCCGCTTACTTTACATGACGGCTGGGCCGGCAGGAACAGAATAGTTGGGAGATATGTGGGCGGCTCTTAACGAGGGATGAGGGTGAATCTAGGTGTGAATGGAGCAACGCCGGAATGCAAGGGCGGGGGAAACGGGATATCCCAGAGAAAGCCCACTGACCAGCGGCATCGTCTGGTACGATTCCCACTTGCGAAAATCCCGGAGTGACCCGACCGAGGATTGAACCAGGTTCGCCTTGGTGAGAGGCGAGTAGACCAACCGCTCAGCCACCGCGGCCCCGAATAGAACAGGCGCGCCTTGAGCATAAGGTAGCCCAGGCTCCACGTGTGGGCGTGGTCTAGGGAGTAGCTCCTCTATATTCAGACTCCGACAGCGATATACATTTCCCTATGTGACGTCAACCATCGATCCTTCGCCACCACCCTCCCTCATTCAACCCCGCCCCCTCGAACCCCCTGACCCGGTCGACAGAACAGTGGCGACTGCAGAGAAAGAGGTTTTGTGTGTGAGAAAATTACGGAGACAGAGATAATGTTGGGGGTTGTAAAACGCCCACACGAGTTTTCTTTCTCCACTGGGTCTGTCTCTTCTAGCTACGGTTAATTTATGGATTTTGCTTATACTCCCTCCTCCTCCTCCTCTACCTTATTCCTTATATTATAACTACTTCCACCATTCATCATAAAGCTAGGCCAAAGCACTGGTGATCTATACGTAAACAATGAACATTCGAAAGCATGCGTATTACATTCTTAACATCAGTGGCGTGTGCTGAACTGTTGCAAGGTAAGCTGTGTTTTGCTCTGTGCTATACCTAATCGTTTGCTAGTTTACACATAGTCCACTTAAACGTAGTAGTGCAGTTGACGTCACAGCACGTGAGTAATAGGTGCCTCACCGCTCTCTCGTTTCTGGTTCCTGCTGCGTGCGCCGAGTGTGTACAGCACTGAGCAATCACCAGCTTACCTTGCAACACTTCACCACACGCCACTGCTTAACATAATATATGTTTATTTGCCAATTTTTAATCAGGTAACAAGTTTTTCCAGATTTCTCTCTCGTAGTGGAATATGGGCAAATATCCCACACAATACCCGCAGTGGTTCGTTCTGACAGGTACGTCTTTTTAACATTCCCGGCGAAGACCTAAATGTGTCTTTTGCCATACCGTTTCTGGGAAAGTACAGGAACCAATCTTCCCTCAGCATATATGTCTAATGTCGGGTTAATTCTCTCACCGCAATAAATTAGCGACTCTGTATTAAACTATTGAGAGGGATGTCAGTAAAGGTGTGTAAAGCGTTCCATTACATATTCCACGGAATACAATCAGTTCGAAAGTGAACATTTCACGATAGTTTAAAGATGGCGCCCAAGCAAGGGTTTTCTTTAAGTCCGTCAATAACACGAGTGATTATCCCTTTTCCTTTCCCTCCGTGCACACTTCTCGTTATCTGTCGTATCAGAAGTGTCCTTGGAGAAAGTCGGAGAAGCTTCGACCCCAGAAACTTCTGGAGGTATCTCTATAATCGGAAATGCTGAAGATCGGAGAAAGACCTAGGGAAACTGTTAAGTGCTACTTGAAAACGGGGTTGAGTGTCAGCGAGTTACGGACGAAGTACGATAGTGTAGGTGTTCTCGTGGTCCACCCCGGTTGAGAGACCGGACTGCTACAAGTCCCAGAGGACTGGGGAAAATGTGTGAGGTTTCGAGTGAAATACGAACAGGGTGTAACAAAAACAGCTAACTGTCCGTCCATTTATGCAACACAAGAACAAGCTGATTACTGTAGCTTACACAGTGGCACAAAGAGACTGGTTGTGGGAGCTTGAGTCCGTTAAGTGGTGCAAGCAAACTTCTTAAATACCTTTAGTTCTTTTACTAAATAATAATTGTATCCAATTACGAACATAGATATGCCCACAGCTGCCAAAAAAAACAAGTAACATACCACGCCTCTATAGTGCCCATCCCTTAAATAATTAGAAAGGATTTGATGCACTTAATTTATCCGTTGTGTGTGTGAGGGGACAGAACAGTTATGTGCAGAGAAGGTAAAACTCCATGTTAATCCCGAATTCCAGAAGCACTTGTCAGCAATGTGTCTCAAAATGCTACTAGCGTGGCATAGTGTTAATGACAACAAAATACATATCTGAGTATTGCTAAAGAGTAAAGTAACTAAGCAACATAAAATTAAAAAATAATAATAATACCACATAACCCGCAAACTGCCCATTTAGCAAAAAATGTAGTGTAATTTTCATTGCTTTATTTTAGGTTTACGCGAAACAATGAACAATTTGCAAACGTTTTAGTCACACAGATTACACGCAAAAAAGTTTTCAGTTGCATATTTTTGCATAACTATCAGCCAATTTGTATTTTCTATTGTTTTTATACATACATATAAAGGAAAAATTTAAAGTATTCGGCTACGTCAGTAAAAAAAAAATTAGCTACCACAGCTAAATCATGGGCACCACTGATAGGTTTGATACTTAACAATGTTAAGCTATTTGTGTACATGTCAATAGTACTCATTTTTACATTAATTTATATACTTTAAGATTAGCGAAATTTTTGACGTGTTTTGAAATAGTCACTAACAATTTTAAATTACGAAGTTTCAATTCAGTAAGTTGCTCAAGGTTTCTTACTCTTTCACAACAAAACCTTAAAATGTGACTGACATTTAATTATGCTAAAACTATGCAACAGAAAAAATTGTGTATCTGTTATACCAACAAAGTGACCTCACTTTCACATGACAATAAAATAATGAGATGAAAGGTACCAACCATCCATAAAGAAATCACCCTTCGAACCAAAAAATTTTGCCTCTAGAATGATTACTACTCGCACATACAAACGAACAGTTCGGTTGAACTGACTAATTGTTGGCAATATTAAAACGATAGTTTTGCTGACTTAACCCTATTGCACATGCTTTTAGCGGACATGTGTGCCAAAATGAAAGAAGATAACATCGCCATTTTTATTGCGTGCACCTGCCTACTCTCCCTCGAGAGCCACTGCCGTGAATGAGCTTTTATGTCCCATTACCCTTCCTCGGTCTAAGTGAATGTACTTTTTTTTTTACAGTTTTTAAAGCTCTTTAAAACCCCGTTTCAACTCGCTTTTCGAGGTACGTACATATTTCAGCTAGCCAGAAGCAATATATTTCCTGTGTTCAGTTCATTAAATACGGTAAATTATTATGAATAATAATATTAAAATATTAAAATAATAAAATAAAAACAAACACTAAATATACTTCAAGGTCAATTAAGTTGAAAGTTCAACATTTTCTTGACGATACTGTACTTGGTAACTTATTTACCAATTACACGCGACTGAGATCAGTGACTAATGAGACCCCTGAGGCTTAATAGTGAAAATTATAAATGAATTATACTTTTTTTTTAGAGAAACCCCGAGTAGAACAAAACGCCAAAAAAAGTTTTTAGTAATTTAAAAACCACATTACTAATCCAATTAATACATAAATAATATTCCCGAATTTTAGATCAAATAGGGTCTACTTATAAAAACATTACATCAAATTTTAATTAAATTTTAATATTACCTTTTAACAAAGAAATTTCCAACATCTTTATACAGCACCACATTATTAAAAAATTTTTAAGAAGGACACTCTTAGAGGTGACTAAATGGAGAAAAAGTATGTTAAGTTTTCAAATCACAATTTTATACACAATAAACTACATAGAATAACAAAAAATATATTATTTCCTTAACTCCAATACCTAAACAATAAATTCCAAAATATGGACTAGAAACTTTACTGAAAGACCCGTGAATTCACAGAAAGTACGTGAAATATTCGTGAAGTTCATTACTGATAAAGTTGACTGTACATTTACGAAGACTTTCGGATAATTTTTAACCAGTACACTTCCGTAATTTAACAGTACACCTGTATTTGGCAAATATATTTACAAAACTGTATTTGTATTAAGACTTGCAGCGCCGGGAGAACACGAATGTACCAAACACGAGTGTAAAACACGTTGCATAGAATTTAGGCGCGTGGCACTGCACATAAGTACGCTGCGTTCATTACGTAGCTACCAGACGATAGTGTTCGTAACCGGGAAGAAACAGCAGCAGGGCGAGTGTCAGTGAGCTGCGTTGACCACCAATCAGTGTAATTGCTTACCAGACGTGCGATGGAACGCTACACAACGGCCGAACAAGCAGGTTTACGGCAGAGCCAATGCACGTGAGTCACGAGCAAACAAACGCAGCTTCTGCACAAGGAGAAGTCTACTGTTCGCATTTTCCCAGTTTGTCGGGCTTTTGGAAGGATATGCCGGCAGCTGGGGGGAAATATATGGTTTTAATTACAAGTGCCTGGGATGGGTGGCTGTTGTCGACCATTTTATATACAAACACGCGAAACACCAGCAGCCCCCACGCAGTGTAAGACTTCGCTTTGAGAAAGCAGCACCTCAGCACTTACGAAAGGCCTACAACGCGAGCTGCTGCGTTGTAACTGGGCGCGTACTATTCGATGGCGTGTTTAGCTATAAGTAGAGCGGTTTCTGATGGAGTATTACACTCGACTACAAAACATGTACAACTAATTAAAATAAGCACATCCATTTCGAAAGCTCCCAGAAAGTACGGTTTGGGTTACACATGAAGGAACGAAGTATATATTTTGTAACACTATAAAACATTTTACTAGAATTTACTGTTAGACTGTTAAGATGTTATATTGATAAATACTCTATTTTAAATAAAAAGGATGGTTTATAAAGCACATGTTGCACCCCTACCCTCCTCGGTCCAGCAAAACCATGCTGTGCGCGCCAAAATTCTAAACACAATTTAGTGGCATATAAGTGGAACTTTGCTGGATAATGGATTATAGGCGATTTTGTATTTAATCTGTCAAAACAAATTATATCTACAGTTTTTACTTTTGAGTTTCCAAACACACATTGTGCGAGCGCATATGTATACGTGTGCGAACACGTGTCTCAAATTTTGTCTTACTTCCCAAATAATAATTTTGCTCTTTGAATAAAACACCAAAAAATAAAAGCTATTCGCAAAAAAAGGCAGCGTCTAAATAATTTTTAAGAAGTGCGCGAGAAAAAATATTTTACTCAGAATTATTCAGGAACCGCCACACATCGAAACTGCGCCAAACGTTTTCATATAAAATTTTTATACAAACTATTTTTATTTTACTGGTTGCAATCTTCATGTAGACTTACAACTATCTCCGTTTTACAACTGATATAGTTATATTAATCTACGTAACAAAAAAAATATGATTATGGCATGTGACTATTCGGAAAGCAAGGTATCTAAATATGTTTTTTTCTCGGTTGATTGAAGTGATGCATGAAATGCCGAAGCGATGTGATTATTTTGCACAAATATTAAATAATGCATATTTATTTACGTACAGTATCAATTTGCAAGACTCTGCAAGCAAAGTTTGGAGAAATTGTGACATTATTGGATATATCCTGGCGACAAGAAATTTTATCTTGATCTTCATGGTAAAGCTGCACGTAGACGCCTCGGATTTTCTCAGAGCACCGTACGATAGAGAGTTTAGAGAGGAAAAAAAAGGGGGGCGAAGAAAGAAGACTTTTAGAGACCTCGATTCTGGAGGATAAAAACAGGCGAAGAAAATTACTCAAGTTNAGGGGGGCGAAGAAAGAAGACTTTTAGAGACCTCGATTCTGGAGGATAAAAACAGGCGAAGAAAATTACTCAAGTTTCGTCAGCGACGGCGAGAATGATTGATGTGGAAAGTTCCCGCACTTAATTTGGCTGCCGGCTCAAAAACAACGCATTATGTGAGGAGAACAACAACGGTGTGGCGAGCTGTACGACATCGCACACCAAAGCCGTGTTCCGTAAGGCTTCTTTTAAATAGATTCTTTACGGCACGAGTGCCTAAAACGCCAGTGAAGCTCGTTGGTTTTAACGAAAATTGGTTCTGGCCATTTCGGAATTTTGTATTTTTTCGCTACAATCTGATAATACAGCTTTGGTAAACTATGTTCCCGGTCAGCTGAGCATTTGTGAGAGTTATGATTAAGAAGCACTCTTCTTCTAATTTAATATCCTCCGCCATATGCGGGGCCGCGGTGGTGTAGTGGTTTGACTATTCGCCTGCCACCTACGCGAACCGGGTTAGATTCCCTGCGGGGTTGCCCCCGGATTTTCGCATGTGGCAATCGTGCCGGATGATGCGGCTGGTCAGCGAGTTTTCTCGGGGATCTCTGAATTTCCTCCGCCCCTTCATTCAGGCGCTGCCCCATAGTCGCCTCGCTTCACCCTCATCGGGTGTCAAGACCTCGATGTTAAGTGCCGCCCAAATCTCTTCGCTCACTCACTCCACCATATGTAAGATTAACATTGCCATCGTCATCCTAGTGAGACAGTGAAACAGTTGGAAATGCGAATGTCTTACTGAATTCGTATTACAACGTGCATAAAACAATAAACAATAACTTAAGTGGCCATAAACTAAAACATTATACTCTCGCACAACAAAAAGTATCCAAAGTTTTTTTTTTCCATTCACTGTTAACTACGAGCCTACGTGCTAATGTTTACTCTGTAGCAGATATGTAGATATAAACATTTTTTTAAAGAGCTTATTTAGTCGTGAGCGAACAGCCTTTTATTAGTTTTACTGGCCGACAGAACTTGAGACATTTCTGAAGTGTGTACTGTTCGACTGCTACCGCTATTTACCTATATAGTCGCCCTCAGCGGTTTACAAGCCAGGAAATAACTTATGCAGTGAGTGTATAACAGCATAAGAAATTTTTAGGGAGCTGTTATTTACGTTCTGCTATACTACAAATTTCGATACGCCTTATACAAGAGAAGGCACGGAAAAAAGCTGAAAAATACCAAAGTGAGAGATCAATATCCTTCAATCTGCCTAAAGATAATGTGACATACAATATGCCCATACTTGACAAAAAAAAATCTTGCGCAGTCCAGCAATCGGGGTTGACTTGCATTCCGGTGTTGTGGATTCGATCCCAGCCGGCTAAATTAGTTTTCCTTTCACATTCTAAGCGAATGCTGGAAGAGTTAATTGGAACATTCACAATTCCCAAGTCATTAGATTAAAATCACAGTTTGCCTTTTCTGGATAGAAAGAAATAAAGACGGTTTATTATATTCCCATTGACCACTTGACACCCTAAGCGTTTGTTCATATAGCTATACTTTGCATGTCACTACTCTGTATTCGATAAACGCATGGACAATATTACCTGAGCACCTTCGAAACCCTTCTTAGGATCTAATTTTTCTAGTCGTTATTCTATTCTTTCGCCACATGAAAAATTAATACTACCGTGGACCCGCTAACTTTATTCGTAATTAGTTCGAGCGATCCGTGCTCGCATAATTCCGTGTATTTGAGACTCAGCTGTAACCTAGCGTTGTGTGGTATAATAATATAGGAATTATGTACTTCTCTGCGTTGTTTAATAACGCTTCTAAAACTTTCTACGGCGGATTTTGCCCAAACTGAAGTCACTCTAAAAGTGTTTGAAACATTTATTTTAGGTGAAACTAAAAATTATTGGGGTCAAAAGTACTGAACATTTCTTAACACAGGTAAGTTGTCTTTAGCAACTACGATAAGCTGTGGTGGAATTCAACAAATTTAGTACTTATTACTTTAGCAAGGCACTGTCCGGTTTATATACGCTGCGTGCAATATTATTTTTTACAAATAAAAATATTAGTTGAGAACCGGTAATATATCACAAATAATACACAAATAATGCAAGCCACGCTAATAATGAAATGAAGTTTTGTGATAGTCATAATAATTTATTTTAATAAACGATTAAACAATTAAGTACATAATCGTTTCTACATATTTTTAATATTTGTGAACAACAAAATAAATATTTCTTTATACGTTTTTATGCCGGGATGTTAATCGGAGGACGATACACATACGATATGAAAATTTAATTGTTTATATATGGTTGAAAAAAATTAATTTCCCAATATGCACTTGTGTCTGGAGCGCAGCAAGGCCAAGATAAGAATGACCAATATCGAAGCGGAACGAAAGAGAGATAGGAAACCGAGGAAGTCAAACGAAACTGCTTTGGCAACATCACGATTTCCACACGAGTATCCAATAAAACAGTGATAAAACTGGCGCAGCTGGGAAAGAAAAACAAAAGTACCGGTAAAACGATCAGAAGACCCATTGCATTGCTGCGAAGTTGTTTGGAGAAAATACCTGGAACACTGGAAAGAGACAGCAAACTGCAAATAGCGTGATCACAATTTCACTCCGCCTAAAATATCAGCTTGTAATAAACGTGCTGAGGCAACTTACAGCAATATTTTAGCCATGTTTACTTGCAATCCTTTATACCTGATGCTGCTAAACAACACAAGGGACTTACGTAAACTTTACGAAATCACGAGGGCGAAAGTTTTGCCGACGTATGGAAGTCAATAAAAAGGAAAATCACGAAAGAACAATCGTTCATAACACTTTCCAAAAACGTTGTAGGAATACAAAACGTCAGCAGGGCGAATTTTTGGTCGATTATTTTATAAGCCACGAGCCTGTTAAAGTATGATACGGCAATAAAATACTGTTACGAGAGGTGCCTTTGAGTTGTACCTAAATTTAAACGTTCTTCATTTTATACTTTCATATTATAATCTCCTGAAAAATATTTTATTTTATGAATGATTTCCTATTTTTACATTTATAACCTAGTTATTTTTGAGACAGAAGTTCATCTACAAACACCGCAGAATGTATTTATCAGTGTAATCACAAATGAATCGATCGATGACAACATGTAACGAAGTAATACAGCTACTACTTGACCCACCAGCTGATGGCGGAGCGATACATAAGCAAAAGGTAAACATTGGGGCTAACGCCAAACTGTCAAAATCTTGCCTTCGTAATTGGAGTGGAGCTTAGTGTGAGTTTAGTATAGACCTACTACAGATCAAATGCATTAAAACTTAGGGAAGTCGCACTTTTCTGTCAATCCCTATATTTACTTTATTATAAAGCACAACACGTTAACGTTTTTAAGATTTTGACAAGTGACTTGTGAATGCTGTGAAANCCCTATATTTACTTTATTATAAAGCACAACACGTTAACGTTTTTAAGATTTTGACAAGTGACTTGTGAATGCTGTGAAACTGTGTCCAGCCAAAAACATTGACTATCACTTGCTACTACTCAAGCCAAAACATTAATTTTTAAAATAGTTTAGTACATGAAAAATAAGACGATTCTCAATTCTTTTGTAAATAAAATTGAAGTAAAACATATTCTCACATTCTTGTGAAGGTACGATATGTTGCTAATACGAATACGCCAATTCTTACTTCTGCGTGCATTTAACTACTAGGAGTCCGGATAAAAAATTCAGTGTTTACAAATATAAAAATGTATCTTTTAATATGGCGCTAAGCTATGGAACTACCTTTACCACGTCGATGCCAACTTTACTGACAGCATGGCAGTGTCCGTATAAGTAAACGCAATCACATTCAGAGAATTTTTTTTAAAGTTTGATTTCGATAAGTGCTTATGCCCGAACTAGCTGTGACACCTCACTGGAACTCCCAAAGCAATCGAGAATTCTACATAATATCTCTCGACTTTGCAGCAGCCCTGTTCCTTATATATGGTTTTCAGCACCAGGCGCATACAGAAACTTAGTCCGGGAAGGGTCAGCATGGACGAGACCAGGGCGGCCCGCTGCAGAGTGAGGACGCTTGTCCCTTTGTAACATAAAAGAGTGGAGAGTTTGGGGCGGCTCCTAACATCGAGGTCTTGAGAGCCGATGAGGGAGAAGCAAGGTGAGAATGTAGCAGCGCCGGAATGCATGGGCGAAGGAAACGGGAGATCCCCGAGAAAACCCACCTACCAGCGGCATCGCCCGGCACGATTCCCACGTATATTAACTCTATACATTACGATAATCTCAATAAGCGTTTCCTGTGGAATACTGAATCAATTAAATAACATAAAACATATATCAATTTTAAAAATGTTCGTAAAAATGAATGTTTACCCCTGCCTGAATGCACCTGCATGTATGCCAACTTATATTTCTACGGCGTGAGCTTTATTGCACTACGTCCATTGTTACTACCCAGGGATATTATTAATTTCACATAAAAAGACTACTCAAGGACACGCAATTTTAAAACACAAATTACGTATTAAAAATCTTACATTACAATAATAACAATAAAGACTCGGAGAGAAGTAAAAAGGGACCCACGTATGTGCTATAACTGTCACCACCTCGGCTTTCAATTATCGGGCAATGCAGCAGTTGTTTTATCAAAATTGTATATTTCACAGCTTGATATTTAGTATTCCTTACATTCTAATCACGTGTCTGTTCAGTGCTTGCATGTGTTCCGACACCTTTCATGCATGTGGGCAGATGGCTCATTGAATATTTCTGTCGAGGAACGCCATCAGCTTTTATGAGGTTGGTCGGCAGAGATTAGCCATTTGGTGCAATGCGGTCGAGCCTGAATTAGCTTCCAATTCTGCTCGAGTTAACTTCATTATTATGGCAGAGCTGTGTTATTCTGTGACGTACCGTGTTAACTATAATTAACCCTTAGCATCAAAGTACGAACCATCCAGTTGGGTATTTCACTCGTTTTAAGCAGAATTGCTAGTAAAAATTGTTTTATGTTTTAAGTAGAGATTTCATTCAATGTTTTATGCGTGTTGGTTAGAAAAAATTGTTATTTTATACTTACATCAGAAACTGTTAACCTACGCATATCGCACATGAGTCCATTCCCAGCAAATAAGAAAATACTACAGTTCATAGTCTTTGCGTTGTCATGTGTAAAAGTCAAGTTAAAAATGATATATTTTGTAAAATAATGTCGGGATTGAATTAAAAATGCAGCAACCTTGCCGTGTTAGACGCGACCACTGCAAGCTTCCCATGTAGACAGCACATTAATTTTGTTTCATATAAGAAATAGGTTTCAATATTTTTAGTACGCGGCTTCCCAAAATAAATGTTTCGATTTTTTTTTTAACTCATATGCGATTTACTCTGAAAACATATTAAAATTACACTGACCATACCATGTATGTAAACGATGACCCCCAGGCTTGCACATATAGCTGTGGCGGTAACTTGGTGTTCGTCGGTCGTTCCGTCGTGCAGAAAGTTAGTCGTGACAACCGTCAGTGATTAAAAAAAAAGGATTACATACACTTTGCAACACAATTCAAGAGCCGGACAGTAGGCTCACTTACACGAGTAGCCACATACATTTATCCCAGACTACACAGCATGGGCTTCCAGGCTTGTTTTATTCGATGTTTTAATGGAATGAGATTCACGTGTTCAAGTCACTTGGCCCTTTCAGGCTTTCTTTAATTCATAGTTTACTGTGCAAATAAGAATAATTTTTGATGTTTGCTGTACTTAAGCTGACACAGCTCTTGTTTAATTGTCACATTGAGGTGTACGTTTGTGCTGGGCTATGGTGATACGAACCGGTCACGACCTAAAGAAGAAGCATTATTTACAGAAAAGTTACCCACAAAGGAGGCTACTGCACACGTTGTCAAAAATAACCGAACTCTGCCTTATGTACATTATCAGTCACCAGCACAGACGACGACGTTAATAAGGACACCTCCCCACCCACCCCCACCAAAAAAAAAAAATAAAAGAATCCTCTAATCTGCGGAAGTTTTTTCACAGCTACTTGCATTTTATGAACACCTTAACCGGTAGCACGTGGCTCGGACCGTATCTATATTCACGAGGCCGTGTGCATGAACCGTGCGACGTAACGCCCAAACGTCGTGCGACCTTTCCTCGGGCTCGTAATTGTCGAAGGTTGCATACTTTTGGCGCGGGGGTTAGTCCGCGGGGAGGAGGAGACGTGATGGTTTGGTGGAGGGGAGGGGCTGAGAGAGAAGCCGTGCTGGCCAAGTGACCAGACTTTAACTACGGGTTTCGAGACTTCGTAACCTGCACGTCCGGCGCACGTGGTGGGAACAAGGGTAGACGACGGGGATTGANACTGCAGCCCGACGGGGCGAGGCAGGTCGATCGATAAGCGCCGTCCGTGACCTCTGTCCCTATTCCGCGAGCGAGACGCACGCTCCAGGAGTACAGCGGTGTTGGTACAGCCGCAGCATCTCTCCCCTACCTCCACCCCCCTTCGACAAAGCACATCGAAACCACCAAAATCTCCCAAACGTCTGCTGACCGACGAGCTAATATCGCACCTAAATATCGCACCCACAGTAAAATACTGTGGAGTGGGCCGATAAGGGTGAAGCGAGGTGAGCCTGGAACAGCGTCGGAATGAAAAGGCGGGGGAAACGGGAGGTCACCTAGAAAACCCGCCGACCAACGGCATCGTTGGAACAACACCTGGTTCGTATTTGTGGAAGGTGAGCCCTCTAGCCGCTGCACCGCAGCGTCTCCTTAGTAAAATACTGTCGTAGGTATAATACCACAGTTGTTTGAGTAAAACAAATAAAGTTCATTAATTCGACAAATAACTACAGTTAAAGACCAATAATGGCTCTTTAAATATGAAGCATCTACAATTTTTTTTTCTGTGAAAGTGGGGTAATTGTACAGATCAGTGATTCTCAAAGCGTGTTCCGCAGACTACTGGTGGTGTGAAGTGAAGTCCTAAGTGGTCTGCGAAACTTTCTGAACACGCCATCAAGTGAATCCATTAGCAAAATAAATATGCCTAGTTCTGAATCTTGATAATGCTGTTGGTTTCAATTTATTTAAAGTTATGTTCAACGTTTTACCACGTCCTTTTTTCTTAAATAATAATAAAATAGCAGTACTTTTCCTTAATTTACTTTTTATTTCCCTGTAATAAAATTATATAAATGTTATTGAACAAAACATTTTTAATTCGTTGTTAAATCACTGTTGTATATTTTGGTACTTTAATGGAAGAGGTGTTGAGACAGTCGTTTCATGTTAGATTTGCGTTGTGCACGTAAGTAGTCCGCGGTAAACGAAAGCTTGAGAACCACTGGTGTAGATAATAAAGTAAAAACGTCAAAAAGTTGACTTACGGCACAGTTTTACTGAAGGTGCGATATACACTTTGTCCCCGCGTTTCTCAGACATTTTTCTTCTGGAAAAGATGACGAGGCGGCGCCTTTGTCGCAGCACAACGTGTGCACGTCGCCCCCCTCCCCTTCCGTTTCACCACTAAGGC
>NQII01005054.1:55639-90723 GCA_002778355.1 Clitarchus hookeri | reverse complement strand
CGTGAGGGTAACGATTTTCATTAAATTTTTGTGGACGCAATAAGTGAGGTGTAAGTTGGCACGGCACTTAGTGTAGTACTCACCTACTACCAGGATATCGTTAATTCCGCTAAGCCCCGGTTAGCAATGCTACCTTAATTGGACTCCCGGATAAGCGGTAAACTGAATAAGAACCGCGCCCCAGGTCACGAAAAAACGCACTATCGGCGCACACGTCCCGGGTCGCCAACAATGTTTCCCGGCAGTAGCCCGGCCTGGCCTCGCCACCGCCTCCTACCACAACCAAACACCAATCCAGCATACTAAGAACACTCCTTTAAAATCTTAAATCATTCATCTATGTAAGTTGCAGATTTTATTAGGCCATCCGCTTCTCCTGGAAAAACAAATGTCTAAAGTCGAGCAGTCCCGTAATTGTTTAACTCGAAACTTCATCCTTCCTCGAAGGAATTCAGTTTTAGCTAATCATTCCAAGCCACCTTGGAAAGTTTCTTTCAAATCTGGGTTCTCATATTAACCCCTTAATAATGCCATACCATGGCTATCGCCACCTCCATCACCCAAATCACACTTATGTTTCCATCCTATTTTGTCATATCGTGTGTTTTATGTATATTCAATTTGTGATTGGTCTTAATCGGGATGTATTCAACAGTTTTGCACGCAGTCCTTGGCGCTTGGTTTACAGCGGTCGTGAGTACACGCGGACGCTGTATGTAATGCTGTCTCTCTGGCGCGGCAATATTCGCACGCGTCGTCATATGAGGTTACGAGCCAACCGCACGTATCCAAAAATAACCATCAAGCACAGAAGAATCATCGGCGCACAAGAATATCTCCAAAATGCATTAGAAGTAAGGCTGCCAAAAAAAAAANCATCAAGCACAGAAGAATCATCGGCGCACAAGAATATCTCCAAAATGCATTAGAAGTAAGGCTGCCAAAAAAAAAAACTTGTTGACGTTCACGTACAAAAAGTGACTTCTAATTCTAGGGTATGGCACTTTCGGAATAATTATGTGCAGTCAAGGTTTATGGGTAGTTCGTGAAAGCCCTGCTAAGTCTATTTTTAGCCTCCCGTCGTACATGAACGTTGACAGTATGCACTCAATGATCAGTGCCTAATGTGCCGAAGAAATTACATTCTGATATCGTTAAAAACATATACATGTTGCTACGCCAAATATCTAAACCTCACTATAAATCAAATATCCCAATACAAGATATAATGAAACCTTTTTTTAGAAGGCCAGCAATAACAATATACCGTACGCTGTAAGACATGGTAGTTATGTTTTGTAATTCACCACCCCCATTATCGTGGACGGACAAGATAACATTTACTTTTTGTGGGAGGCGAGTAGTTTAACCACTACACCACCGCGGCCCCTGAGATTACCCAGATTTACTGAACTTGCCGACAACTTCGTCACTTCCGTAACAAACCCTTGCAAAAACTGTTGGGAAAGACTCGCCCTTCTCACAGAACGGTGACAGCCTCGTCGTTTGTGGTAGGTCAGAAACATCAGAATGACGCACCAAAGCAAGCTGGAATTTCAGGAAACTTAGCACACTGCACGGTAGCAGCAGTGTGGCTCAGACCTGAGTCCGCTCCACTAATAGGCCCGCCTACTTGGAGCATTTCCCCCTCGTTTGCAGCACAGAAGCGCAAAAGCTATAAGGGCTACAGTGGCACGCGCTACAAGTGCGCCATCGCCGCTACGCACGGCCACGTTGCAAGGTTCAGTGCAGTCCCTGAGAGTACTTCTGTATGTATATAACACATAAATTTTGAGACAAGGTGCTTTTAAAAAGCCGTTTTTAACCATGTTGGAGTGCCGTGAAATTGTGTTTATAATATGCGTGGTGTCATCTGAGAAGTAATCGAAAGGCATAGTCTGAAGTGTGTGTTCTTNTGCGCCATCGCCGCTACGCACGGCCACGTTGCAAGGTTCAGTGCAGTCCCTGAGAGTACTTCTGTATGTATATAACACATAAATTTTGAGACAAGGTGCTTTTAAAAAGCCGTTTTTAACCATGTTGGAGTGCCGTGAAATTGTGTTTATAATATGCGTGGTGTCATCTGAGAAGTAATCGAAAGGCATAGTCTGAAGTGTGTGTTCTTTTATTACATTACTTCAGCACATAGGACGCGCATTTCATAGTTTCTTTGAAAAACCTGGATTATAAACACACTGCAACGCAGTTGGAGCGGGGGGCAGGCGGGCCCCTGCAAGTGACCGCAAGTAGGTCCAGCCCGTACGGTCCACGACCTACCGGGCGCGTTGAGCGGGACGTGGGAGCTTTGAAAGCTGCAATCGGATTGGTTGATAGCGAGGGTTAGAGGAAGGCAATACCACCGTGGGAAACATTTATTGCGACACATGTCCCGAGTTAACCCGACAGTCGGCCTCTCGCAATCCACACATACCGTTTGTTNGATATGATAGGCCTATCAAAAGAACAGCGCGATGAACTAAGAAGGTACACAGACCATAGTGTTCAATCTCCAACGTGCATGCACTCCCAACCTTTTCTTTACTTTCTGCATAGTATTTTACATCGCGAACGCTAGATATCAGAAAAATTCACAGTCTTATGTTTGTGAGAAATATTGTTCAACTTACTACATGTAATTAAATTAAAAATAATTTAAATATGTACATATGACATACTTGTTTCACATGTGTCAAAATCATACAAATAATACATAAACTAACTTGCATGAATGAGAAAATTTAAATTCAATACAAAGAAATGGCATGAGCTGCGTCAAGGTACCTTGAGAACATTTTTGTATTTACTTAACAGATAAATATACGGGAAGTTTGTCGTTTTTTATTTCTATCTGTCTTTCAGTTTTTGTATGTGACTTCTAATTAGCAAATCTTAAAATGAATTATGACCGTATCTTTCAATTTCCTTTGCTTGATTTCTAGAAAAACAGCTTGGTTTATATGTAAGTTCCAAAAAAAAAAAAGTTAATAGTGATCTGTAAATATGCAAAAAAAAANTTTGTATGTGACTTCTAATTAGCAAATCTTAAAATGAATTATGACCGTATCTTTCAATTTCCTTTGCTTAATTTCTAGAAAAACAGCTTGGTTTATATGTAAGTTCCAAAAAAAAAAAAAGTTAATAGTGATCTGTAAGTATGCAAAAAAAATATGTATTGTAAATTTGTTATTTCATGTGATAAACTGTCTACCAGCTCAAAAGAGCTTGGCACAAAAACAAAATTAAGCAATCCACAAAAATACTATATAAATGACTTATTTACGCCGCCCAACTCCCTTTATTTAAGATTCTTATAAACCGCTAATCACTCAATTTAAAACGCTAAACTTTGGGTTTTACGTTCTGCGGTTATGCAAGACTTTGACCCATTAGACAATCGAATAGGTGTTGAGAAAATGTTGAGTAGTACGTACCTGGTTCTATACTCGAACCAGTATTGACAACTTTTCGGTAACTCCGTTACGTAACAGTGGTATCTGCGGTACAAGTTCCCTTAATGATGATGTAAATGCTTATTAGAAGGTAATGGGTATTACATATTACGTATTCAATCAATATTAGTATCATCATCTCTTCTGTACTAAGCGATTACTAGAGGCAGTGATATTTCTCGAAAATATTTCGGGACAAGATACAGTCCAAAGCACTGTAGGGTCGTCCAGCTTCTTTGATTGGCTAAAAAATGTTCTGGCCCGTATTTACCGTTTTCGCACGAATCACGAAGGTTCAGTGTCGGAGTTACTTAGTCCTGAGCGGCTTGGTCAAAGACGGACACGGCACCAGCAGCCAATGGAGGTATAACAACAGCTGAGGTGTGTATATAGTATTGAGGTCTACTGTGTGCTCCGATTTTTACGCGAAAAGTCTTTGACTTCTTGGGTAATAAACACGTATTTCGGGAACCTATACACATTTTTTATCTGTACACGATCCAGCAATTTCTGCTTTTTCTGCGGCATATTTAAATTAACCTCATAAATATTAACATCTTATTTTTTAATTGTGTATTTAATTTCTTCTATAGCAGCCTTTAATATATCTTAAAATCTTCACTTCCAAGCTATGTATTTACTGCTACTCTTTCTTTTTAATAGATCATAAATATAAGCGGGGACACCTGTTTTTTCCCCGAAAATATTCCAGGACTAATTGGACTTTAAAACACTTTAGTTGAGGCCCATTTTTATAATTGGGTTATTTTAACTGTCGTGCGTCTCACTCCGACCTCCCGTGGCGCAGTCGGTTGGTGCGCCGCCGGTCTGGGGTGCGGGAGGTTCTGGGGTCGAATTCCAGGTAAGGCGTGGGTGTTAGTTTAAGTTTAGTCATAAGTTAGTTTATAAGCCGTCCCCTGATAAGCCTCCAGGCATAACACCGGGCGACGTTAATAAGACCTATCCAATCCAAGTCATGCGTCTCAGGTGTCTAGCCGCGAATCACGTACGTACAGTGTTGGAGTAACTTAATACTGATTGGTCAAGTCAGGTAAGAAACTGCCTTCTTGCATAGACACGTGGCCAAAAAGCAAAGAAAAGTTACAAGCATGCACGAAAGGTATTGAAGTCTAGACTGCACNTTGGAGTAACTTAATACTGATTGGTCAAGTCAGGTAAGAAACTGCCTTCTTGCATAGACACGTGGCCAAAAAGCAAAGAAAAGTTACAAGCATGCACGAAAGGTATTGAAGTAAAACTTTCTTCGCAGAACATAGGTGGCCTCTATTTACAAGCCACTAGCGAACCAGCCCGGCTTCGCCCGGGTACAATTGAGTTTTACAGTGTTGCACTAATAAATAAATTGGGAAAAGAAAATTCATTTATGTGAAAACAGAATTACAAAATTATACCATGTTGGCATAGGTTTTTAACTGATTACGGCAACCCAAAAGGAAGGAAATATTTTTTACCCGATAGCCAAGAAGTAGGGTATTGTTTTTGGAGTGTATCTGTGCAACTATCGTGTAGTTGCCACATTTCCGCTTTCCAGCGTCAATGTATGAAAATCAAAACGTTAGTTTCATCTAGTTGTAGCTTTAGAAATAAGTGTACCTAGGTACTACTTTTTGCGCTTGGCTGAAGGATCTTAATCGATCACCAAAGTTAAGCAACATTCCCAGCGGCACACATTTGAATGCGTGACCGTTTAGTGGCATAACATCTGAGCGCTTCCGGGCTTCGGAGGGCACGTTAAATATTCGGTCCCGGTTGTTATATATTGATGGCAGTCGTTAAGCCATTTCAGAGGTCCTTGGACGGCCTGATAAACTCTGACACCAGAGAAAAAAAATATCTCGGTCACGTTCCCAGCCGTTGCAGAATTGCCTCTTGTTGTTATTGCACAGGAACCGTACAATTTTCCGGGATAAAAAGTATAATATGTCCTATTCCAGGACCTAAAGTACCTACATACCAAAATTTCATCAAAATCCGTTCAGCCGTTATGGAGCTGAGTGGTAACAAACATACACACAGACTTTCGTTTTATAATATTAGTAGGAAGTAGGATAGGTTACAAAAAAAATTGGGCACTGACATCACTTTGCAAAACTTAAGCTAAGTGGTTCTGTAAAATTGTTTGTTGTAGAATTGTGCATATATTTCCACAAATTTGTTGTAACTTGTGGAAATTATTTATTATATGTTTATCATGATCGTAGGAGACGCCACAACATATTATATGAGAGAATAATGAGCCTCCAATCAGGAAACAAAAGAAAACTCTTGTTGAGATTTATATTGTTCTATTTTTAACACACATCTGAATATGCTACGAGATAAACATGTAATAAAAACAAATGCATAAAAACAAGCGCTGCGCATTCGTGGAACTGGGAAAGCATACGCAGTTAAACAAAGTAACTTACTCCTAGAAGTCTGACTTCTCTTCTTGGCCAACAAATGTTCGAAATATGGTCAAATATCTTGGCTTGAAACAACTCTCATTACAAATTTTAAAAGATCTCCTGCGTGCCGACTACCTAGGTGATTTTCTTCAACCTTAGGAGAAAGAAAACTGTTCACGAATACTTTTTTTTTTTNCCTGCGTGCCGACTACCTAGGTGATTTTCTTCAACCTTAGGAGAAAGAAAACTGTTCACGAATACTTTTTTTTTTTTGTTATTACTCGAACTGACTTCCATTTCTTGTTGTACTCGTGTAACCTCAAAGTAGCTAAGCCGCGNTTTTTTTTTTTGTTATTACTCGAACTGACTTCCATTTCTTGTTGTACTCGTGTAACCTCAAAGTAGCTAAGCCGCGCAGCATTTTCACGTTTAATTTACGAACACACTGAATGCTGGCTAATTGCACTTATTTTCCCACAAGAAGATGGGGCCGCACAAATGATGAGCCAGATGTCGCATGCGGCCCGCGGGCCATTGAGTTTCACATGCCCGCCACAAGCCAGATTGCACAGAATGCGAGCTGGTTGTCTGTAGCTTCCACACTCTATCCCGTCACTTACACAACATTCCTCCACCTTACACAAACACAGCTTAACAGAGTATAGAAAATTACACCAAAAGGACAACACGCCGCATTTGTGCGCACTCAGTGTAATAATATTTTGCAGTGGANAGAGTATAGAAAATTACACCAAAAGGACAACACGCCGCATTTGTGCGCACTCAGTGTAATAATATTTTGCAGTGGAGCTATTTCTTACTACGCATTACCAACACACCAATTTTTCCAATGTTTTTTATTTTATGTGTAAATTAAGGTTGAATTTAATAAACAAACTATATTTTTAAGTAACACGCGTATAAAACTCTTGTGTTACATGGCATATTTAGGAAAGAACATAACTCGTCATCAATGGGGTGATTTTACAAATATTTGATTCGAAAAGTGCGGAGACACCGCGAATAGACTATATTCGGGGCGGTTCNAGAGTATAGAAAATTACACCAAAAGGACAACACGCCGCATTTGTGCGCACTCAGTGTAATAATATTTTGCAGTGGAACTATTTCTTACTACGCATTATCAAAACACCAATTTTTCCAATGTTTTTTATTTTATGTGTAAATTAAGGTTGAATTTAATAAACAAACTATATTTTTAAGTAACACGCGTATAAAACTCTTGTGTTACGTGGCATATTCAGGAAACAACATAACTCGTCAGCAATGGGGTGATTTTACAAATATTTGATTCGAAAAGTGCGGAGACACCGCGAATAGACTATATTCGGGGCGGTTCTTTTGATGTGGGAGTACTCATTCTCTGATTTGGTTGTGCGAGGGTCTGGGAACAGGCTCTTTGTCTGATTGGCCACCGCGTGCAGCGAACTGAGCCCTATAGGCTGGACTACTGGCCGGCGAGTACGTCGCCAGGCACTGAGTGGCATATGCGAGTGTAGTTCGCCTCTGTGATGTTACGTGCTCTGTGTCGGGGTCGCTCAAGGCAGTTGCGGCCACGCGGGTCCCAGGAGACGATTGGCGCAGCAGCGACGGGGTGAAGACGGGGGAGGAAAAATACGAGCACCCAGGAAAAAACCCCCACACTTTACGACAGTATCCATCACATTCCCGATATGATAATACCCTAATGGTGGATTCCCGCCGTCCTGACATCGAGACGGGGACACCAGCAGCAAGAAGCTAGTGAACAAACCACCTCCCAGCATTTCTCCTATCCAGTTGTTTACATTAGGAGACTGTAGAGCCTATATGATTCTACTAATGGAGCCACTATTTATCCACAACACCTCCAACAATTACAGTAGGCCTAAGTGTCGATTAGTCTAATACTGTCTATCGTGCCGAACTTCAGATTACGATCTAACTCTCCTGATTCTATAAATACATTTATGGTATGCTAAGAGCACAGATCTTGGTGATGAACTACTGTTTACAGAGGGGAGTTTTTTCTTTAATTTTAATACTTTGCGTTGATTTATTTTTACTAAATACTGCTAAGTTGTTAATAATTGTCCTCAAAATCTAGAAGCAAAAAACTGGCACTTGGATAGATTTAACTATATGTTTATTTTTGAAAAAATTATCATATTTATTCCAAATGGAACGGTCCACCGTTGCATGAGTTGTAGTAGCTGGATTGGAAATGTCGACACACCTCCCCTTACAAACATTTAAAGAATTTTCCCCCACCCCTCCTTTTGCTAATCGTACTAATTCACATGATTCTCTACTTATTTGCCGCTGATCGTATTCCACGGAACCAAAAACTGGGATGCAACACGTTTACAACATTCTAAGAAGCAGTAAACATCACTAATACATTTATTANGCAAAAAACTGGCACTTGGATAGATTTAACTAGATGTTTATTTTTGAAAAATTACTCATATTTATTCCAAATGGAACGGTCCACCGTTGCATGAGTTGTAGTAGCTGGATTGGAAATGTCGACACACCTCCCCTTACAAACATTTAAAGAATTTTCCCCCACCCCTCCTTTTGCTAATCGTACTAATTCACATGATTCTCTACTTATTTGCCGCTGATCGTATTCCACGGAACCAAAAACTGGGATGCAACACGTTTACAACATTCTAAGAAGCAGTAAACATCACTAATACATTTATTAATTGCATTTGCATTCCAGATAGCATACGCCCTACACGTGTCAATGAAGAAGGGGAAGGGGAGGGGAAGTGACTGGAACGTTTGTACCTACCCAGATACACTATTTTAAACCCAACTACTAAATTTTCAATTAATCCTAGGGCAATATATAAAATGCCGTTTTTTTGTTCAGAAGAAACAATGCGTCTTATTAAAAACATACTGTTTCACGTTATAAAAATTATTTTCATTGCCATGCGCAATGGGATATTTATGACGTTCACGTTACCCCGTGTTACATAACGAGGGGGAAAAAAAAAAAGCATGCACGCACACACATTAACACGCATGCATTGTTTATAAATTTAGGTACTGTGTGGTATTAAAACGTACCTGTTATGACTGACTGCACAAAAAATGTTCCACCGTTATACTCCCGGAACCCACAAGAAAAGATTTCCGCCCCTGCCACTGTTGGTTTACGAAGTACCTACAGGCTCATCATCCAAACTCTTATTATTTTGTGATCCATGATTCATATTTTCCATACGTGTGCCTTTTTATTTATTTATTAGTTGTTGTAACGCAGACTTTATTTTGAAACTGAGATATTGTGTCGTAATTTTCAAGAACGTCATGGCAACACTTGTTTTATTAAAGGTTTTTAAAAATTACACTGTAATAACTCTGATATGAAATCACAAATTCGTGGTTCTGCAATGAGCGATGCATAATTAGACGTTGAAAAGAGGTAGAGAGAGGTTTTGAACGGCGCGACTGTATCGCATGCCATTATTGGGAAAGCCAAAATTTATCACAACGAAAAAAAAAAAAAAAAAAAAAAGTTGGTTAGTTACGGTCTACCTAAAATTACTTAAGATTTTGCAGTTAAAAGCATAAGTTGCACTCGAAAATAGTCTTATTAACTTATCACTGAATTTTCAACACAGTGGAGTTTTAGTTTAGGTCTATTATAAACAACATTAGTTATTACAAGTACATATGTATATTCTGCCAGGAAATAACAGTGTCTACGGNTATTATAAACAACATTAGTTATTACAAGTACATATGTATATTCTGCCAGGAAATAACAGTGTCTACGGTTTCGGGTGCTCCATTTTTATCACTACACAATCGCTATGGAAATTTTTAAAAGGTGCAGAATGTGTGCTATACCCAGAAAGTTCACCTGGGATATTTTAATGATTGCAGCTGCTAGTGTGTTTTACGCGAGTCACAATGGTGCTAGAAAATTCCAATGGAAATAAAAATTAATCCCCCGCGTGTCATTTTTGTNGTGTTTTACGCGAGTCACAATGGTGCTAGAAAATTCCAATGGAAATAAAAATTAATCCCCCGCGTGTCATTTTTGTCTCTGGATGCACGCAAGCAGCTCCACTGTCATTATAACTAAATTACGTTCATCTGTAGAGGCAAACCAAGATAATGCAGTACTAAAGTGAGTGAGTGAAGAGATTTGGGCCGATGTAGTAGTGTATTTACGTAAATATTTTTGAGCTTTCATAAAATATGNGTGTTTTACGCGAGTCACAATGGTGCTAGAAAATTCCAATGGAAATAAAAATTAATCCCCCGCGTGTCATTTTTGTATCTGGATGCACGCAAGCAGCTCCACTGTCATTATAACTAAATTACGTTCATCTGTAGAGGCAAACCAAGATAATGCAGTACTAAAGTGAGTGAGTGAGTGAAGAGATTTGGGCCGATGTAGTAGTGTATTTACGTAAATATTTTTGAGCTTTCATAAAATATGTCGAAAAGGCGTGGAGTCGAACCGCGCTGCAACCCTGGGCGATGAAACGACAGCGTATCTGGCTCGCAGCCACGCCCACAACCCCCGGTTCCCTTGCACGCGTTGCCATGGCGACGATCAGACGCCGTGGTCCCTACCACTCGGCGACGAAGCCCCCGCCATCTGTTGCGGAAACCAGCAACCGAATGTAATTCGCCGCGACCAAGTATCGATTATTAGAACGCGCTATCTACCCATACAGTTTGGTACTAGCTATAGTGTGACTGTTGCACAAACTAGATGTCGCTATAGACCTTACGGTAGAAGTTTACACTAAAACTGACTGGATTGGCAGATTTGAGTAAACAATACATTCACTCACATACTTTTCTCCACTCAAAATCATTATATCAATGACGCAGCCATCCCAAACAAAAACCAATAATACAGCTCTTGAGAGCCACATTCATTTTCAATTCTTGCTTCTTTACAGAATAAACAGGTACAAGTGGAAACGTTGAATAATTAAGACTTATACTTAAGACTCGTTAAGTACACGGAAAATAAATTTTGCAATTTACGATTGATTAAGGAACTGTTTTTAGGTCTAGCTGATCATAATCGTAGAAAACCAAAGCGGCCGATAAAANGGGGGGGGGGGGTGAAGGATATTTACATATATTTAATTATTTGTGGTTACTGCTGATATAATCATTTTGAAAAAAAAAAAACACGTGATATCTTATAAAAGGGGATACCGATGGCAACATTGGACAATTACGTCAATATGTCTGAAAAAAAAAAGTTAAATAAAAGCAAACTTTATAACCTCTTCCAAGAACTAAAACATGAGGAACAGCTCTCTCAACACACGAGAATACTGTCACCTGATTTTGTAATCTTTGGTTACGATTTCACGACACGGCATAACCTAAATACAAGATGTAAATACAGTTTCCCGCCAACAACAATTGTCGCTGTGCTCTGATTGGCTACTTCGTCTTGACTAGTACTTAAAATATAACGATACCAAGAACGCACTCGACCCGCAAACTGCAACCATAAACCAATACCCCTGAACACATTGATTCATGTTCTAAACATACGGCTTAAAGGTTTCTCGTGAATCTACCTAAAATGATATGTAGTTGAGAGAAAGCAATTCACTTACTTTGTTGTGTCTTGATTACGAAATATGCAAAATATAACTATAATTAAAAGAACGAAGAAACTAAATAAATACAGGAAAGACATAGGTAAGCAACTAGAAAAAAATGTTTCCTTTTAGTCAAATTCACCAACAATTAAAATTTATGTAAGAAAAAATTATAATAACTTGAATTGCTGACAGGTGGANGGGGGGGGGGGGAGAGAGATTGCACACATGGCCAGGTTTAAAACGTATCTTAAAGATACATTAAGTGAGACGTACAAAAATTAACCGGTAGGGTACACTGTTTCCAAACTAAATTAAACTTTGTCCATGATTGTTCTATCACTACACGCATTATAGACGAAAACGTAATGCTCGAAGTTGTACATCACGTGATCTACTACACATATGTAAAAGTGACTTATGTCACATAGCTATTCAGACTTTAAAAAAAAAAAACTAACGAAATAAATTAGTATGCAAAACTTTCTGAAAACAGAAATTTGTATGTGGAGACAGTGGACAAAAACAAACATTTTAACTCTGAGGCACCGAGGGAAATTTTCTTTATATTCTGGAATAGTTATTTTCCCAGAAAATAATTAATTCTGCGAATACAACGTATTCCGTTTGTTTGGTAGCACTGGAGTTTCATATAGCTATATTTTAATCTTTAGCTATGCCACTACCCACTAACCTCCTGAACGAGACCCGTTAATGATTACATAATTCTTCTTAATTTTACGCTCTAAAATCGAAACAGTTAAAACTGCTGCAAATCAACGAATTAGATTGCAAATCTGTTGAAACTGATCCACTTGTTTCAGTAAATGTTTACGGAGAAATGTAGTTTTTATTAAAGGATTTCTATTGATTCCTAGTGAATTGCACTGTCCTGGCAGTAAAAACTCAGCGCATTCCATTGATTCGCCAGTAGATAACAGCTCATTAACTGAAGATTCAGTATAATTAATCCACTGACTGAAAGTCACTCATTCAGATTGAGAGTGGATGCCTTTCAGGAATTCCTTTCCACGCCCACTGATACACTACGCGTAAAAATATGGCCGTAATTACACGCAGACGTAAAATGTTGTTGCTTTGCGTATTGGCACAGATGATACTTGCGCAGGTAAGAACTTACACGGCACCAAGCAGATAGTTTGTTATACCTATTTAAGATACTGTCGCGCCCGCGATGCGATTCAATTTGAAATATGTCCCTATTCGTAAATCGCGTCGCACNTACCTATTTAAGATACTGTCGCGCCCGCGATGCGATTCAATTTGAAATATGTCCCTATTCGTAAATCGCGTCGCACCCGCGATTTTTGTCGCGCTGACGTCACAGACGTCTCAATGCTGACAGGCTNGTCCCTATTCGTAAATCGCGTCGCACCCGCGATTTTTGTCGCGCTGACGTCACAGACGTCTCAATGCTGACAGGCTGTAAATTTCTTATTTTTCCGCGCCGCATCCATTGCGTCGTGTCTGTCGTGCTGTTGTGCTTCCAGCATTATGAGCATGTTCCCAACATTTGCTCATGATTTTCCAGCATAAATGTCGAAATAACACCATTTAAATAGAGATGTGTATGTTTGTATACGAACGATTTTCTTCAACTAACACGCTCGAATTTCAGAACATTGTATTATAGGCTGTTCACGGTAAACTGGGCACTTTTCAAATGCCTGCTTAAGATCTACTGGCATGCGCAATGTGCATTCTTCCACCATATGTAAATGTAACGTCGCCAAGGACCTGATCACTTAAATCATGCTTTGGTCAAGTGAAATTGTGACGTTATTAGAAACGTTATTATGTTACAAATATGCTAATTCTTGCAATTATATGCATTAAAAAACAGAAAGTAAAATAAATAATTTCAGTATTTACACATGTTCCCCTCACACTTTTAATTTAACCTTAAGACGTGGAAATACTTTCCTTCAGTTGTTTCCAACTTTACTTGGCGCACACCATTCAGCGTGCCCATTAAAATACTTGCAGGTAATGGACAGTGATATTTTACAAAGGTTGATTTCAAAAGTGCCCTATTAACCATGAACAGCTACCACTTATAGGGACAGGCTCGGAAATGTCGTGGATTGATTTGGCAACAAGCATAGACTCCAGAGTCCCGTGTAACTCGAGCCTCAGTAAGTCGTTCATTAGACTAGCTGATGCCCCATTTAACCCCAGATAGGCGGCGTGGGATCTGGGCCTCTTTTTCTTGCAAGTTAGTTATTGGCTGAAATTACTCCAGGGCGTGGCTTACAAAGTGCTATCCAATCTCGTATCCAATGGAAAAACAAAGTGAAATACACACATGTTTCTAAGGTAGTCTGCCACCATGCAAATACACGAAATTTCCGAGTTTCGACATATAAGGCGGTGGCCAATAAAACCACGGACTTTGTTTGAACTTTCCTCAGTCATATCTGGGCAAAAAAACACGCCCAATGTTGGGACTCGAAACTGGTCACTTCACAGTTGGAATGCGCTTTACGNGTCATATCTGGGCAAAAAAACACGCCCAATGTTGGGACTCGAAACTGGTCACTTCACAGTTGGAATGCGCTTTACGTCCCATATTCCCTTTATGGTATTTACGTTGGGGCCAAAATCGACACCGAGGATCGTTCTGTTTGAGCTGAAACCGCCACGAGTGGGCTTAATTACACGCTTGGCGAGATCAAACTGATGTCGGCAACCCTGCGAACTGCTGGTTCGACCGCGAAGCCGCCCTGCTTCCACACAGCGCCCGAACCACAGTGNAGATGTCGGCAACCCTGCGAACTGCTGGTTCGACCGCGAAGCCGCCCTGCTTCCACACAGCGCCCGAACCACAGTGTTTGCACAATCTGATACCAAATCGGCCGCGAAAAACACGCCTCTTGAAACAGCGCGAGAACGAGAGAGTCGGGAAAGCGAGAGTCGAACAGTTTATCACTGCTCTAAAATTCGGAATTGCGGAAGAGGGCGAACTCAAAAATTCAGACCATAGTATTGTAATTTTAGGATTTTAAAATTACTCATCAAATTTATTTAGGGGAAGTGTACTTAGAGATAGAATTAAAAATTAGGTAGGTTTTGATAGTCGTTGTATTAACCAAATAACAGTTACCAGCTCGTTACAATAAATATTAGTTAAATTGAGGGATCTTGGAGATATATTAAATGGTTAAAATGTTATTATAATTAATAATCCCATGCATTAAGAAGCAACACCAATTTATTAAATATTCAGGTTATTTATAAGACCGTCTTCACCTTAACCATGGCCCCGAAGGCTGATGTCCGGAGACGTAGATATTACAGCAGTCGGCTTACCCCGTCTCTTGATGTCTTCGTGGTGTATATTGTCTCGGCGAAAAAGGCGCCATGTATACTTACAAACGGCCGAACCTTCCGACCCATTGGATGGGATTTCTTCTGTTATGGTTTAGGTGCTCAAGGCTCATGTCCCAATTTACCGGTGATATGTTTGAGAATGTGATCAGGCTGGCAAGGCCTCATTATATGATCAAAACAATATGCTTAAAGNATTTACCGGTGATATGTTTGAGAATGTGATCAGGCTGGCAAGGCCTCATTATATGATCAAAACAATATGCTTAAAGATGAGATAGACCGATTTCTATATTTTACACATGTCTCAAATATCTTACACGTCCATCGCAGTAGCCTAGCCAGGTTTTCTGCGTGAACTTACCCAACCTGTAAATTGTTATAAACATAATAAATATGTACTAATANATTTACCGGTGATATGTTTGAGAATGTGATCAGGCTGGCAAGGCCTCATTATATGATCAAAACAATATGCTTAAAGTGGAGATAGACCGATTTCTATATTTTACACATGTCTCAAATATCTTACACGTCCATCGCTGTAGCCTAGCCAGGTTTTCTGCGTGAACTTACCCAACCTGTAAATTGTTATAAACATAATAAATATGTACTAATATATGTAAACCAGAAAATCAGAATGATCATTTTGATTACTTTCAGTAAACGTTTATATAAAGTATTTTCTCTTACCATAGAAACTAAGAGACCAGTATAGCCAAATTTAAAAATTGTAATCACTTATTAGCCGATTTTTTTCTGCTTCATAATACATAAATTAATGTTGTAATTTCCGCAGTGGCTTTATTTTCTGGACACAAAAACAGAACGAGCGCATTCATGTAGTGGTTTGCTGGTTTCTTATGTTGTAATTCTCTGTAGTCAGGTAGAACGAAATTAGTAAGTGCTTATTTGCCAAGAGGTTTTATTCTTGACAGAAAAGAGAAAACATTTTTCGATGTAATTGACATATTCAATTAAACATATATTTACGAAGACCCCTGAATGCAGATCGTTACAGGAAAATACCATTAACGGCGTCGGTTAGCAGAGCACTGACGTAGGTTGTACAACCAAGTTTCGTTGATGCAGATCGCGGCTCAATGTTCGTTGAGGTCAAAGATAGGCCTTCGTATTCACAAATCATCATCTTCGNATAGGCCTTCGTATTCACAAATCATCATCTTCGTTGTATGACGAGAGATCCTCCAAATCGATGGTTTCAGAACGAAAACTGCCATTTTCGTATATAAAATCCATTCTTTTTACAGTAAAGAGCCCGACTTCTGCTCACAGAAGGCATCCTGTCATACATTTTAAATGTAAAAAAACGTCGGATCACTCTGAGAAAACTCACATACTCGTTCGCTCTAGAAGAANCGGGTGCATTTCCGCATCACCGCCTTTCCAACCCTCCCCTATAGTCACGCCCTTCTAACAGCCTCCTTCCCCAGCCGAGCCACACAATGCGCGCGGGGAGGTTAACCAACTGCGGCATTATTAATTCACCCGCCCCGCCCCCTCCCCGGCGACCACTGGTTATAATTAGTCTCGCGACCAGACAGCGAGGTCTGGGGAACGCCAGCGCAGGGCACCGCCACGTTTTTTATTTCTGAAAGCTGGTTCGATTCGACCTAACCATATCGATATTTACTCGATAAATTGCTCCCATGAAGTACTGAAAATCAACGTCGAGTGAGTGAAGTGAGAGGAGAGATTTGGGCGGCTCTTGACACCGAGGTCTTGAGAGCCGATTAGATGAGGGTGAAGCGAGGTGAGTATGAAGCAGCATCGGAATGCAAGGGTGGGGGAAACGGGATATACCCGAGAAAACCCGCCGACGAGCGGCATCGNAGCATCGGAATGCAAGGGTGGGGGAAACGGGATATACCCGAGAAAACCCGCCGACGAGCGGCATCGTCCGGCAAGATTACCACATACGAAAACCCAGGGGTGACCCCGCCGGGAATCGAACCCGGTTCGCCCTGGTGGTAGGCGAGGAGTCTAACCACTACATCACTGTGGCCCCTCAACATCGATATGTCAAAAATAACGCCATCGTAAATATCATTAATTATAAGCTGTTCACAGTAAAGTGAGCACTTTTGAGGCCCTAGTTAGTTTTTTCCTATAAGCCATTTGTTATCCTTCCTCCATGTAAGTAATAAACACTGTATATTTATTTCATCGGACTCGAAAGTTAACGTCTAAGGCTACAATAAAATATATTTATTGGCTATTATTCCAAATGAGAGGACTTCAAAAAGTGCTCACTTAACCGTGAATAGCCTATATCAACATACATAATATGATTGAGTAAATGCTAAATACTATGCATGCCGCAATTTTTATGGACTCTTAATATCGTAAATATCGCAATTCATTGCTTTCAAAATATTTTGCAAATACTGTATCGTGTCATACGTAGTCAAATCGCACAGCTCTAACTCCCCAGGGCTGGGGAATATTTAAGAATACAGAGCCACTTAAACCGCGAACTTCAGCCGCACACGACCGCAAAATTACGTTACTGGCCATAAAAATTTCGTAACGCCGCCGTACGCCAATCATCGCCTGGTAACATAATTGCCAGCCGGCAGCCCAGCCAATAGGGAACCTTCAGCGGCAAGCAGTAGCCAATCAGGCAAAAGGCCTGTTTCGAGATCCTCGTGCCTCGTGTAACGATATAAATAACAATTTGATGAGTATATCAAATTAATGAGNAGCTCTAACTCCCCAGGGCTGGGGAATATTTAAGAATACAGAGCCACTTAAACCGCGAACTTCAGCCGCACACGACTGCAAAATTACGTTACTGGCCATAAAAATTTCGTAACGCCGCCGTACGCCAATCATCGCCTGGTAACATAATTGCCAGCCGGCAGCCCAGCCAATAGGGAACCTTCAGCGGCAAGCAGTAGCCAATCAGGCACAAGGCCTGTTTCGAGATCCTCGTGCCTCGTGTAACGATATAAATAACAATTTGATGAGTATATCAAATTAATGAGNCAAGGCCTGTTTCGAGATCCTCGTGCCTCGTGTAACGATATAAATAACAATTTGATGAGTATATCAAATTAATGAGAAAAAATATATAGTGTTGTTATGTACAAGGATTTAGAATTAAAATTGTTTGCCAAACTAATTTTTAAAAGTTTTATAAGCATAATGTTTAACTTCGATACCGTATTTCTGTAAGTCTCTGGAATACAATGAAGCATTTTTAAAAATCAGAAACTCTGCTCACCGGTAGTTTAGTGTTTAACTTCTGGATGTTCTAAATTTAACTTTTTTTTTGTGAAGAAGTTTGAAATAAATTACGTGCAACACACACAGTTATTTCCGAGGATTATCTTTATAGTATTACAATATTTTTAAAAAAAATTTAAGGTGTTGTCAAAAATACGAATTATTCCCATAATAGCTACCATAAATTCTCGTAATTTTGTTANCTGCTCTTGCTTCTACCTACTGCTTGGTATTATATTATGCCACAAAAATATGAAATACGCTAAATACACGGGAAGTAATTTTGGACATTTGAACAGCATTAAAGGACGTATTTCGTGCTGTAGTTGAAAACTACAGTGTCGATACGTATACACACTGTTAGAAATTTCTGTAGATTTACGGAAACTTTTACGGAGATGTAGAGTTAATTTAAGGAAAGGCACTCCGTTATAACGAATAATGGAAATGAGCTCCGATAATATAAATACGGAAGCTCTCCGTATTCTTATGGCTTCGATTTTGAGACACGAACAATGCGGATGGTACCTGAAGCGTATAAAATCCCATCTTCACAATATGTACCACTTCGTGTAAAATAGTAGTAGGTGAGTGGCGAACCACTCATGGAGTGCCAATTCGTTTATTCTTGTTCAAATTCTGCTACAGTACAAAACCTTCTGCAGTGAAATACGCACATAAGGAAAATATAACTAGTTTTTCGTTACCTAGTTTTATAAACCGCAAATTAAACAAAATAGCTAGCGCTATAATTCGGCTTGAATGGGTCGAGTTATTGTGTGATAATATTTCGATTTGTGTTCAAATTTCACTACAGGACAAAATATTTAAACTTCGTTTAATTTATCTGTTATACACAGTGAAATACATCACCAAAATAAAACTCTTTTTCCTACCCTTGTTTGTAAACCTGAAATAAAAAAACAAATTCGAAAACACACTAACATGATTAGAAACTTATGCGAGAGGTGCATGCATCATTCAACATGATTCTTGTATTTACAACACTACTTCTTTTAAAAGCGTGGTAGGTGAGTGGATAATGTGTTTAACTCTCAATTTTTTTTCCGAGTTCAAATCCCGCTATCGGACAAAAATTTTATACACAGTGAAACACCCACATAACGAAAGAAAAAACTTTTTTTTTTGCTAGCTCTTTTTATAAAGAGCAGATTAAAAAAAAAAGATATGCAAGTTTGTGGATACGTCCCGTGAATTCACGGAAATTTATGTGCAATTTACTTAGAGAACGTTATTGGAAAAAACGAAGAGTCTGTAATTTCACGCAGGTGTCTAGATAATTTATAACCGGTACTTTCCGTAATTTTACGGACTTTTTTATTTTATAACAGTGCAGATAAAAAGTGTCGTGGTTTGTTGAAGCCATCGGTACTTCCCAATGAATGCTACGGAGACAAAAAGGGGGAGGGTGAAAGAGAGGAAATCCGAAACTTCAGGCTTTTGTTCTGACTGTATTAAAAATAAGAAAACGTAGAATTGTATGCGAGGAAGACCCAGAACTTATAATGTATAATTTCAGCTATGTTAAATATACGCTGGTATCAGACACGTGTACAAGCATCGAACTATGGAACAAAAATTACTTTACACGACCTACTTTAACAAATCCATGTTTAAGACTGTTTGTCTGGTCAAGAATTTGATATAGGGAAATACATGTTAATGAAACAATGTTTTTTGAAGATATAAAACTGAAATAAAAATTTAAGTGTGAGAAATGATACTAATAAGCTTTGTATTGAGGTAAATATAACAATCTATTTTTCAGTAATTTTTTATTTAATTATTAAGTTTTCAGATCTTTCCAGGAAACAGGCTATATACATTAATCTTACAAAAGGCTTATATAGCAAAGAAGCGCATATTTTTCTGCCCAAAAAAGTCCCGGGTCACCTACATTAACTTTAACAAGAATGCCAAAAAAAAAAAACATAATTTCGTTAACATGTATTTACCTATACCAAATTCTCAACCAGGCAGCAAACAGCCTTAAGAAAGTCANGAAAACATAATTTCGTTAACATGTATTTACCTATACCAAATTCTCAACCAGGCAGCAAACAGCCTTAAGAAAGTCATAAATGGGTTTTCTATTACGCGGAAGTTACTAGATTTTTCGCAAGGACGATACCTTTTTGAAGTGGCATTCAGTACGACAGAAGACAGAAATTATCTTTGGTCCAGGAACTAAGTTCTCACAAAGACAAACGCAAATTTGCACTTATTATAAACTAAAGTTTCCGTCGTCCCTTGCGGTCTGTTTACTACTACGAAAAACGTGTACGTAATGAACGTGCTACGTAACAGAATAAAAGAGGGTATTTTTACGAAATTTTTCATGGTCATCGCGTACGTGTCGTGTAGGAACATTCTCGACGTGCAAACAATTTCATGCCGTGCACATAAGGCCTTCAACCAATAGAATTGAAGAAGAAAAAGAATAATAAGCAATTTATACGGCTCATCAAAATTTTGCATATATCAGAATCCAGGATGAATAAAAGTGTTTACATTTCATGCCGAACATCTAATATCACATAGAGTGGACAAAAACACAATACTCGTTGACATAATCCTAGTATGAAACAAACAAAAGGCATAAACTGAAAAACAACCTAAACAAATGAATCTCACCAGTTTCAATATAAAAAAAACTGTCTTCTCAGATGTATTGACAAACGTCAATAACGTGTAGGACCTCCGTACTTTCTGGGGCACGCTTGTATCCGACGAGGCATGCCAAAAACAAGATCATTAAGCACTTTCTGAGGAAAATTGTCCCATTCCTCAATTGCGGCTGTTTGTAAGGCCTGGATGGTCATTGGTGGTTGTGCACGATTTGAAATCGCTCGTTCGAGGACGGACCACACATTCTCTATGCAATTCATGTCAGCTGAATAAGCTGGCCAGTTCATTCTTCGGATCCCAGCGGGGGATATGGTAAACTTTTTGTGAGCAGTGTACTTAATTTAACAGAATATCTTATTTCTGAAAGAAAACTTACATTTTGTTTTTCCTTTACTCATTTAAAAAATACGTCTACATTGTGTGTAATAATTGATTTTATTTTAATTTTGTACTATATCGTCATGTTCTGTTTTATATTATTGAAAAAAAAGCGCAGTAAGTACAGACAGATTTAAGATGCAAACAATATAAAAATTAAATTAAATGTTATTGGCTAANAAAAAAAAAGCGCAGTAAGTACAGACAGATTTAAGATGCAAACAATATAAAAATTAAATTAAATGTTATTGGCTAAAGAATCACTACTTCATTAAAATATTTCTATTCGTACGTGACTGATTGAACATAAGACGAGAACATGCTATATTAACCACACATATTTGTAAACGTTCTATGCAGACATTTACACGCACGAAATTTATCGCGAACCTACTTTGATGTGAGCACTGGCTCATGTCTAACTGGGTATGGCGCGTTGCAGAGGACTTACGGTTGGTTAGACTGGCGTCTGGTGACTTCGTCTACGTACGCTGATTGGATAACGTATTGACGCTGGCAAATAGAGCGTGAAGATGGAGTTGCGGATACCCGCACCTCGGTTTCACGTCTGCACAGTGTCTGCATAGTTAGATATTACGTGGCGCGGCGTGGTAACCAGATTAGCCGTGACGAGATCCTCCAACTGTATCTCGCATGGCGCCACGCTGTGCGCACTAACCATATTTTCACCGAGTCACACCACGTGTTTTGCCACAACGAGGACATTGGAATTGGAGATGTGGTGAAGGATATCGAACTTTGCTAATCGCGAAAAGATTTCAAGACAAGTTATATTTCAAAATCCTGAAGGGTCGTTTACCTGTCTTTATTGGCTGTATTACTTTTTGGCACGTGTTAACTGTCTGCACACGAATCACGCAGGAGCCGTGCCAATGTTGCCGAATTCTGAGTGGCCCGGCCATATATGAAAACGCCTTCTCAAGCAGACGCAACCAATGACAGTAGACAAACTGCTGTTGGGTGCTTATGGTATTAAAGTATACCCTGTACTCAATGGTTTGTTTTGGCGAAAAATCACTAGCTCTACGAATAGACAATGAAATTAAGAGTTAAAAAGAGTTTTTTTGGTATCGTACTTCAGGTACGCATGCTTTAGCTTCACAGTAAACTCCTAAAACTTTGCGAAACTATTTTACTTTTGTTCCTAAGTAAGCAATTTTCCGTAAAATGACAATTTTTTTTAACAGTGCAACACTGACTACCTACTGACGATTCTCGTTCAACGTGCGGAAATTATCCGGCACGGCTTACACAACACTCGCTCAAACTCCATCGACTGCACAAACGGAGCGTACTTACGCCATGACGACGTTCCACACAATTACGGAACACAGCATGGCGCTTGATACTATATGTCACTGCCGCCACTGTAAAATCGTAACTGTTGAAATTTCCCTCATAGTAAATTCAAGGGTCATTCAAAAAGTATGGTATGGTCCATACGGTATAAGAAGGCCACTTTCTGACAGTCAGTGAGTGGCAACATAACGTTTACGAAACAAACAAAGTGCCATTTACAAAATCCTGTATCAGCTGATGCACGAACGAACAAAAGTTAAAATTACGTTGGCTATTCTGAGTGCACGGGCCAATGCACATCACAAAAGCAGAAAATACGCGGGTAAGAAAGAGTTCTTACATTTATTAATGCATTTTATTTTACAAGGACACAAAACAATGGTTGTTAGTGTTAAAAACTAAACTTCGTGATAATGTAGTTATGTATAGGTGTTCAAAATGAAATGTACAATAGAACGATACGACGCGGAAAAGTTTTCTGAAGTTGTGCTAACTTCAGAAAGTTTTTTCACGTCGTATCATCCTTCTCGAACCTCGCTTTCAAGACGTCTTTGATATTAATTCGAAAAGCATATAGAAATATTGCATAATATTGTTGAATTATTTTTCTATTAATTTGACGAAACGACACGAATTTGAAATATATTTCCAGCCCGTAATCTAAGAACAATCAACTTAAAATAATACGCTATCTGTTATCCAAAAACAGCGGCTCAAACTTCGCCGTGACGCGCTGTGCGCGCGATCTCTCGGATATTATGCGAGGTATTACCAGCCAGAAATGAACCTCTTTTTTGCGCGATATATAACGAATTTACAAACAAATGCCAATAGTTATATTTTTCCACGAGCTCTGCATAATTTTTAAAGTAACATATATTTCATGTAAAATGATTTGGAGTAAAAGTCATTTATATTCGGCCGGTAATCGTTCGTCTACGTAAATTATACGCCATATTGTTATCATGAAACCCATCTCCTTGTTTGTAGAAAGTGAGACGCGTGAATAGTTTTTAAGCAATTCTGATGTTATTCCACATCACATATTTCCAACTCGAATATATTAACTACAACGCCCAAAGTGTGATAATAGATACAACAGACCGTCTCGCAAATGTTAACCCAAATTCACTATCTCGGACAAAAGAGTTGGCAAATATTTAATTATTTGCAACATTTTATAGTTTTACTTGTATAACCTACTTATTATTTTAGATAGCTGTCAGTCTTAAAGTATCTTAAAATTTGTTTAGCATAACAGTACAATGGCAAGTGGATTAGCTGACAGCGTGTTGATAAAAAATACAGCCCCGACTTGACGGACCAGCTGATGGCGGAAGGATACATAGTCACATGTAGTCAGACGTAAACAGTGGCGCTACTTTCGCAGACCTGTCAGAAAACGGCCTTCTTATACAGTATGGACTATAACAAGAGCTCTGGCGAGTGTTCCATCCCTCCTATCGTTCGAATTTCCCGCCAGGCCGCAGCGGAAGACCAGACCTTTAACACAGCCGTTAGATGCCACACATCAGTTGTAAAATGGCTTCGTTCGAAGGAAATATGGTCAAACAAGTAGGAAGTGCGTAGTGTTATCAGATTTTGCATCTAAATGTCACATAACCAGCCGAAATTCATCTTCAAGTTATTAAGGTGTGCAGTACGTACTAATGTCATGCGATCGAAACAGGCGTGGGTTTGGTGCAAAAACTTTCGATAATACCAAGACATATGTGCAAGATGAGTGGATTGTTACGCCGCTTCCAGTGAGAGGCACTGTACCATCCTCCCTATTGCCACGACATGGCACCAAGAGATATCCATCTCTTCCGACAATTGAAGAAGTACTTGGTTGGTCGGCGATTCACGACCGATACAGATGTTCAGCAAGTCGTTACGACGTGGCTTCAGGGACAGGATGCAGATTTCATCTCAGCTGGCATTGATGCCGTGGTGTACCGTTGGAACAAATGTTTGACCAAGCATGGTAACTATGAAAAGTAAGGCGTACCAGTGCAATGTTAGTGCGTATCAGTCAGTATATCTGCCTGTGGAATAAAGTTTGCCCATGTTATCTTACTTTTGAATCACCCTCGTACAAACTCAATTCCAAGTTCCTCCTACGCGCTGCGTTCTTTATCGCCGCTTTTGCTGCACTACAGTAGTTTCATATGCAGTTATAGTCTTTCTCTCGCACTTCTTGCAACGCCATTTCTTTATCAGTTTTGTTATAGTGCTTGTTTTGTGCCAAATACACATTAGTTTCCCACCACAATATATTTTTGTTCAGCTAAACCTTTGCTGGCAGCTGTTGTATTTTAGTGGTGTACTTAAACAGGCAGATATCGATAGCTGGAAATGCCACGCAAATCCCAGAATAGACAGCTTTACGGAAGCTGACACTTGTTGGAGTTACTAATGCAACCGTACTCAGTTGTTGGCTGGCTGGGTGTCGGTTTTGAACGTTCGCCGTGCTTGACTGTGTCAACCATGTTGTATACGGTATCGCATTGGTTCGGTTGACGTTCGTCATCTTGAATGCTTTGTGCTGATTAGCTTACAACCCGGCACCATGTTGCTAGGACACCGCAAAGGGGCGCCGGAGTTCGGGGTTCACGTGACACTTTCGCTTCTTGTTTACGTCAAGTGTTTGTGCATTTATACGTGTGTGTGTGTGTGTGTGTGTGTGTCAGAGAGTGATAAGAAGGGAGGGGGGATCGAACAGTCATAGAGTAGATATACATAAGCAAAACAATCATGCTTCTTGCCAATTCACGCGACACGCGACAAAATAACCCAATGCAAGGTCGCCCGCCAATCAGCAGCTAGCAACTAACCCCTGTCGGACGCTTTACGAACTAATGGGAAACTTTATTACAAGGCAGACCCGATCACTAAGAATGCACAATTTTTTTCCCCTAACTTTCTATAATACTGAGTTGGGAGTCGGAGATCTAAGGTAGGGGTGGGAGCTAACAGTTTATCAGGACTGAGCCCCGTACGCCTAGGCATGAAAATAAAACAGTGAGGGGAACGTGCATCGTGGGCTTTCCTGGAACTGGGCAAACATGGCCGCATGTAACGATGCCATGGCTACCTCTTGTGTTTACTGGTTAACCTATTAAAAATTCAAATACGGGAGGGAGAAACACGGGCACAGGCCTAATAAAAAACACTTGGAAGAAATAACTGAAATGCATATAAATTACGAGGTATAAAAAATTCCTAGTAGACGCAAATTATAGGAATTTATATCGTTGTTTAAAATAGTCTAGAAACACTACGAGAAAGATGTATAATGGGAGACGACAAAAAAAGAGGGGGGGGTCATTATTTCATCTGATCTAGGCTGGACGTCTTCTATTTATAACCAGAGGTGTTGTAGGTGCCATACTTCTGGTGGAGAGGCGAGATTGCAATTAAACAAGTCACATCCCGTGCCCCAGCTGGCATCTTACACTGCACGTTAAACAGCAACACGTTTATATAACCAACTGAGTACGCTTACTTCAAAACATACCACCAAGGGAGATATCGCTTTTACATTATCAAGTGCAATGGCACTCCAATTCCGTGGGACCCGTCCCCGAATCCCTTTCCCCAAACGCGCTGCTTATCTCTTCCGGACGGATAACGTTGGCCTACGAGATGAACGTTGGTTGACCTGGACCACGCTTGCCGAGAGGACCCGGTAGTCTTGCGCAAAGCCTTGCGGGAATACTGTGAAAGATCTCATAATAAAATAGGAATAATGCATTCACGGCTTTCTTCGGTGTCACCGAGGTGCGAAGAATAAATAATACGTAGCGTAATGCCTGGCACTACACTGATAAAACAAAGTTTGTTTGGCACAATTAAATTAATTGTTTGTATATGGGGCAATGAAATGTGTTGTTGTTTTACGCAAATGGTTTTGTTCTTCTTATTTGATCGCCCCAGAATAAGATATGGTTGCTGCAATTAAAAAAAATTTTGGCTCTACGTACATTAAACAGTTTTGGTTGGTATAATAATAATTGTAAGTCCGACCGAGTTCGACTCTACCGAGCGCTCCACACTAGCAAGCTCAGCTGAAGTGATTACTGATGATGTGAGAATGATTACATGAATTTCAAATACTGGACAACGTGCGTAGATAAATATTCCAAGTTTTACATCTTCACTTTTTTGTTTCGTGTTGAACTTGTTTTATTAGGAGTTTTATGACATTATCAAACATCAGTAAATACAGTAATAGACGCTGACACTACCATAAATGTCACAAAAAATTTAAACAAACTCTCGAGTTGTATATTCGAACAAAGGCAATCAAATGAGTGGCCAAACAAGTGTATATTGTTTATCCAACTACTTATTTTGTTGACAGTCTAATTTCTTTTGGCCCAATTTTCTTTATTCAAGCGTGTATTTTGTAAGATAAACCAAACAAATTTTATTACTTTTCAAGTTTTGTTTACTCAACCAAATATTGTGTTGGGGCAACTTAATATATCTTTTGGCCCTATACAAACAAGTATTTTGTTAGCTGGGACAAACTTTTCTCACTTACCGTCATTCACAGCTATGAGCTAATCCACTTGTATAAAAAAGCGGTAGCCTTTTGCCATTCTCAAGAATCTACGTGTATGGATGTGTGTATACGTATATCGAACAAATAGTTCGAATGGTATTACCTGTTCTTTTAAATCCTTTAATTCATTGTTTTAGACTGAGATAATCGATCTTTCTAGCTAGCCGCTGCTTTTGTATGCTTGTATCGTTACAGCAAGATTTATAACCTGCAATGTGATTAATTGATGAATAATGCACAATGCAATACAAATTACTAAATTTTTTAATTCAATTATTTATGTTAAAATTATCAACTGCAAACGTTTAATGGTGGGTTCATTGTGGTGCTAATTCTAAAATAAATTCTGCGTTCGTGTTACAGCAAGGTATTGAACATATGTGATATAGAGGGGTAAAATAATCAGTCATCCGAAATACGATGGGGACTTACAACAAGAAACAAAAAAACTTTAAGGGGACTTCCTAGTAAAATCAGCATTTGCTCCTATACGCGAATCTCAGTAAATACATATTCTGACAATACGATTTTTTTTTTCAGGAAAAACAAAACAATTATCTACAGCCACCACCCACTATTTAGTTTTATCCAATTAAAAACGTATTAAATAATAGTGAAAATTGTTTTAAAAAAATAACATTTTTAGGGCTTTCCTACGTGGTACTGGCCTCCATCACGGGTGATAGTACTCTTCCGGCGCTATCTAATTTGCTAGAACTTCCGCTTCCTTGCAATGCATATCGTAGTGGCGGAATAACCTGTCGCAATGTTTCCTTATAGCCAAATGTAGTCTTGAGGCGTTCAAATATTTTACTGTGCATTCCCCTTAAGTAACACTCTTCAAGGGGGTTAGGCACGTGCCCCCTCCCTGAATACACCCCTGTTCATAGCACCATAGTGAGTTGTGGATAGCGGAGTCCAGCGAGTCAGCCAGCCGAGAACCGGAACGCAGTGAAACTTTTGAACTGATGGCTTCGATACGAAGGCGCCGAGAGTCGCAAGTGACAATGTGTATGCGAGCGCAAAATCATCAGTGGACGACGGCGATATTCGCAGCTTGGGATATCTCGGGGTGCTCCCAGTCTAATGCTGCTAACTGTGATCCACCCACGAAACAGTGCGGGGGCGAGAAAACACAGCAATCTTATCTTTGTTGTAAATTGCAATAGAGAATAGCGTAATACTGTTGTAGATTACTGTAATATAGTGATCGTTATATTGTGGTAATTTCTATTTTAACTACAGCCTGCAGTTGTAAAATTCCAAACTGTGATTTTTTTTTCCTGGGCTGGGTTTTTACACAAATAAGGAAATAACATTCAGAATTTTTATTTAACAAAAATAACGTCACCATCCTACATTTTCGAGCAAGACGTGAGCTGTGATAACTATATATTCCACGCAGCATCTTTGTGATTGACAGCTGGAGCAGAAGGGTGTGAGGTGTAACAAATACAGCCGTGGTGCGAGAACACAAGCGGTGATGAAGTGGCCAAGCCGTTGATTGCCCGCGCTGGCTTTCGGCCTCGATAATGAACGCGTGAATAATGAACGGGAATACGTAATCTGCATAGGAAGGGNGGGGGCAATCCCGATCCGCGGCAACAACCACCACCATACAGTGCTGCAAACTGTTTGCCGGAACGCCAAATACTGGTACGAACACCAACATTCTAGGAACACGCGGTAGAGAACGCACGTCAGCTGCGCAGCACACAAGTTTCCAAGTCCCGATACTTAAAGGGCATTCAGTCCCCACCCTCTTGGGTTTATCGATTTATAGCCGTAAATTCGACTTCAAGGGGTTTAACGAAATTTTTCGCACAACATGTGTGGACAGAAGGGAGACGGGTTTACACACGCATATAACCTAAACCTACAGCAATAAAAAAAAAAAAAAAAAAAAAANCCATGACACAGAACAGTTTAGTATACAGAAGTGAAATGACGTAGGTGTACCTATTCGCTGTCCGGGTACGCGAGGCAGGCTATAGCGCAGGCCTTGAGCCTAAGTTGATACCGCGTGCTGCGGAAGGTTCCCTACTGGCTGTGCTGCCGACTAGCAAGGAACTTACCCGGCGCTGATTGGCAAACGGCGTTCCGGCACTTTGCTGGCTTGTCACACAATTTTGCTGGATTGCGCTCCTGGTGTTCGCGGCATAAGACTTTGTTTCACTTCTGTATTCTTAACAATTCTGCGTCCAGGATTCCAATCCGGAAACTCGCCCGAAAGTGACGTCCTAGCAAACACGGATGCCGAAGTCACCAAAACCGGAAAAGCCCAGTGGCCCAATTTCAGAAACTGTCGGGATGATTCCTCTAGAGGAATGACGTCACCCCGCTATCGCAATGCTTAAGGCCAATTTCTGAACACTCGATACAGGGATTGTACAGCGGAATCAAGCTATGAAGTGTCGAAATCAATCCAGCAGGAAGGCCGCTGCCGAAATCGCCATTCCAACGTAGGTAACTCACTTCCTTGTGGTTTAATCTAAATATAATGAACTAAGGAGAGTAAAATACCGTTACCACACATCAGTTTATAATATAGATTACTGTTAACATAACGTTATTTTGGCACAACATACTGACAGCAGTGCTAGGAAGATCGAGTAAATCATAACGCGAAACAGCTAAAACATAAACCAAATAATAACAATACTTTTGAAAGGTAAGCTGTAATTGTCAAAAGCAGTTATATATATATGGTCCGTTACTCCAAAAATGTAGCCATCCACACGCTTGTGCAAATGAAAACGCATTGAATCTGCGTCAACCAGGAGAATATTCGTACAACTACGTACTGCAGCAAGATTTAATTTATGAGCTTAACAACTAAATTCGAATTCGTGTTTCCTGCACAAGTAGTAGCAAGACAAAGAAAAATCTCAAATTTTTTCGTAAATATCTACAATTAAAATCGCATAGAATTAGGATATAATGTTCAAAATACCCTTAATTGCTCGTAACGCTACCTAGCTTCAATATGTTTATGATATAAACCCGTATCTGTGCTTTCGAGATTTCAGTTATTTTCTTTTGGTAACAAGTAGAGCTCTATGTCGTCAAGCTCGTGCGCTTATACTACGGACGCGCGTTTTCTACCATAATTCTTCAACATCGTATTGAAACTTATAGGGACCGCGTAAACTAAAACCAAGACAATAACAAAATAATAATTCTATCATTCATATCATTGCAAGAATCATTCCAAGATCACAAAACGTTTCTTTGCTTGTTACAAGGTTCCAATTTCAATATTTACTTCAGAGTTTGAACACTTTTTTTTTTCATACAACTGCTGAATAACAGTTATTTTTCAAATGGTATGCCTACGTCCATAAGTACTGATTCCACGTACATTTGGCCACATAACTGCACCAGAATTTCTCAGTTGATCTGCATTTACTAACTCTATGACAATTTACAACGGTCTACCAAGTATGGCTAGCTAGGTAAAATAAGTTGGTTTCACTGGTATAAATAAAAAATTTCACATTACATTTTTATACGAAAAATGTGGAGTGGTTCAAGCCAGAATTTATTTACACAAAAAATTGGTACGTAGAATTAATTTTCTAGTAGTCAAAAGGGATTATAAGTTAAAAAAAAAAAAAATTAGCGGAAAGTTTACGTATAGTCGTAATCGTTGTCATTCCTTGTTATTTGGGTCGCTGAACACGAACACAAATCTCAGGTTTGCTGACAGAATTTTTGCCCAGAACATTGTTTTTTTTTTTTTTTTTTAAAAAACATCGAAAATTTGGTACTTTTTTTTGTTTTCTTCCTATATCTTGGGAATTATGCGTTTTTTTTTTCGAAAACACCATTCTATACAAAATTAAAGTAGACAACATTGCCTACATTTTTTGTCCATGATATTTTTATCTACGACCAACTGTTCCGCCGGTAGAGCACGCCAAAAAATGACAACGATTACGACTATACCTAAACTTTCCCCTATTTTTCCTAATTTGCCTAGCCTATTAACACAACTCCAAATTCTGATGGTCTCGGTAATGCACTGGCTGCAATATGCTCTTTTTTTTCACGCTCATTAAGTCTTTCCTATACATATCGACGAGGTTGAACGGTGGCGAATGATTGGTGATGCCGGCTTGTTTGGTAACTAAATCAGAAGGCAAATCGCACTGATTTCGGGCATCGATATTTCCGTCCTGCGTAAACTGTACAAAATCAACTGTCAAGCACATACACAAAATACGGTCGGAATATTCACGTACGGAATATGTCCTGCAGCCTTCCTCAGTCCATGCGTCTGGAAGGATTGCTGACGGTACGCATGTTGAGTGGTGCGGTCGAGGTGCTTCCATAGACACGGGGGTAAAAAAGTGAAAACTTTGGTTTTCTCGTCGTCCTCGTACGAGATTGAAATCTGCTTAATGGTGAAATAGTTTTACAAATTAAATACCTGAATATTCCAATACATTTCATGTGATTTATAGATATTACAAATTAAGTTTACATGCACACAAATAATTATTTTTTGACAAATTTATCCGAAACTTCATAGAGATCCATAAACATCGGGCACCTGTGTTCCGGGCTGGCTTCCTCGTCACCGGGTCGTGCTTGCGAGTAAGTGTCTTCGACTGTGGCAGTTTTCACAGCGTCTGACGGACTGGTCTGTTTGTGTGGTTCGTAAACATAATAATGATAAGAACCCAAAACCTGCTTACCTGCCCGAATGTGATGTCTCAGTGCCTGCATGCCATTGGCCAGCTGCAATCACCTGGCAACTCAGTGATTGGATGGTTCATGTCCGAACAATATCTTAATGGTGTCATATGATTGGTTCAATTTCGATATTACGTCATAGGGATTGCATACTGTTATGAAGTGATCAGGTCTTAACTGAACGGCCTGCCTGATCACACCTTCAAACATTGAACCAGGGCACTAGCGTGATTGCAATAACACATTGAGAAAGACAGTTGCAGAACACCGGGAGCGGCGTCTTTTGTCGTCGGGCCACTGGAATGAGAAGACCACTGAAGATGGGTGTGTTCGGCCGTCGTTAACAGCCTTCTTTAATAAGTCTCCGACAACATGAACAAGGTGGGGACTTTCTCGCTAGAATGTAATTAGCATCATAGTGTTCCATTTAAACTCATCCGATCAATAGTCACGTAAATAGTTATTCTATAATCCTTATGTTCTATAAAATTAATCTTATACTGTTGTGCTCTACCTAATCATGACTCGTTATTTAGCTACGTCCATAACCCCTTGCATGTATGAATTGACTGAAAAGTAAATTCATAACAATAATGGAGGCTTGGTTCCTCCCCACCCTCTCGCTGCCTTGCATCAGCTTCTGTACCATCCACCCCCATTTCAATAAATTGCCCACCCACCCACGCTAATTTCCGTATTAATAATAGCAAAATTTCAGCCACGTCCACTTTAAACAATAAAATTTTTAGATTTCAAGTAGCAGTAAAATTAAAATAATGTCATAATATCTACTTTTAATATGTATTAGGTTTAAATAATAATTTACCTTTTACAGCTAAATATCTAAACACAAAAAAAAATATTTGAAACCAAAATTAAAAACGGTATTAAAATTTTAAGAATTTCAGTGTGAACCTCAAGTCCCTAGTTTCGTGTGTGTGTATATATATATATATATATATATATANTAAAATTAAAATAATGTCATAATATCTACTTTTAATATGTATTAGGTTTAAATAATAATTTACCTTTTACAGCTAAATATCTAAACACAAAAAAAAATATTTGAAACCAAAATTACAAACGGTATTAAAATTTTAAGAATTTCAGTGTGAACCTCAAGTCCCTAGTTTCGTGTGTGTATATATATATATATATATATATATATATATATATATATAAACAATTTACCTCAGCAATACCATTCTATAAATTTAAATTAAGATATAAATAACCTGTGTGCTTTGGATGTAGTTATTTGAAATGCAACTAGTACTGTAATAGTAATTCATAATCCCGTGGGCATTTTCACTAAATTAACTTTCAACTGGGGCGATAATTTAATAAATTCCATGCAGTACACCATACTGTACATATTTAGATATTGCAGTGCTCAGATAAAGTAAAAAAATATATATGATACTTTTCCTTTATATACATACTGTATATTTAATAAACTTCTCATAACATGCATATAAATAAGGAATGTCAGTTAACTACGAAATTTTAGTATTCTGACATAAAGCCAGTAACACGTTATTAGATGCCATTTGGAAGGACGAGACCTCGCAGCTACATGCCAGGCGACGCAACCCAGTTGCAAGGTGCCAAGGCAACACCTTTCCCGTATCAGTACTTCCCCGCGGTTCGAGTGCCACAGTGTTTGCGAAACCACGTGCTAGAGCGCGCCACGCAATTTTATTCCCCCCCACCCGCTTTAAAACTTAAGTTTACTGCTCTAAATTTAAGTTCTCCATACTCCCAATATTCTCATATACTTCCCACGATCCATTGCCATATGGAACCGGGGCAGAAAGAATCCAGTCGGAGCTAACCAGTTCTGTGATTCACGGACTTAGCCCATTACCCGGGGCTTTCGGATGTGCTGAAATCCACGCCAGTCCTGAAGTGGATATGCATACTGCTAAACCTGATGTGAGATGGAAGCTGGAGTGAGATGTGAAGAGTATTTTACGAAATGGGGATTATGCTGATGCTGACCCTTTTCTGCCCGTATCTGCCCCAGTAGAGTGCGGCCTTGCCCAGGAGGTCAAACCTTACGTTTCGCGTGAGACGAGGAGCAATCTTTGGTCCTCTGGCGGAGTGGTGACCCGACAAGAGGGGTATATTTTCTGTGCTCTACTGCACCTGTTTGAATTTTTCGGGTTCAAGGTCATTTAAGGTCACGGACATGGGGTCATGGCAAAGGTCACCTGGATCCAATATGTTGGTCGGGTGACGTCACAACATGGCATCTGGTTGGTGCCGGTGAAAGGTGCCAGTTTTGTCCCATTAAAAATATATTATGCCAGACTCGTCATACATATTCTACTCACGTCTTATTTGTGAAATATATGTATGTCGATATCTGGTGGTTTCTTGTGTGTGTGTAATACCATTATGTACCTATGTACCGTATTAATATGCGTATATTCCGTATATACAGTAAGTTTGTTTTCAAAGATTTTTTGCAAACGGTAAAAAATATATTCCAATAGCTCATGAAATGTTTACAATAATGTACAGGCTACACTTTGGTATTCAACAAAATAATTACTGAACTTGACACATTCCTATTTTTAAAAGACCAGCAATGAAAATGCTTCAGAAAATATAATTGAGAAAATACCAGAATTCAGAAAATTGTTTGTAGCATCTCTGAAGTTCAGGCCCTGGTTTCTACTAATAGTAAACGAATCTAACTGATGAGACTTTTTTCACTCATTCGAACGGCCGTTTATGGTCTGCGGCAATGGATCAAAGTCAATTTTGACGAGGTTTGAAAAGTCTGTTACTTATAAATAAAAATGTCAAGAAAATTTGTATATGCACGCACAGTCTCAGTGTGCAAATTCACTACACATCATAGCGCAAAAACCAACTCTTGTAAGACATAAAAAATACGTTAGTAAATAGTTTTAAAATTACATAATTTTGCTTTCAGTGAAGCTAATTTTTTGGCAGCTACTTAAAATAACTTATACGGTAGGCCTATATACAAACTTTCTCTACGTTCCAGGAATGATATTTTATTCGGCAAAATGTTCGTCTATGCAATTATATTACTTAGTCGGGCAGTAGACCCATACCCGCATATCCTACAGGCGTCATTCCTTCAGTGTGCATCCACTCGCGTTCATAAATTGCAATCGCGACACGACTTATACCCGACGGACGAATTAATTCTCGCCGCCTATATACGGTTAGCACATATCGCTCATCCGCGCAGCTGCTCCGAGCTACAAGTAATTGCTTCTCACATATTGATATGCGTGTGTGTACGCGCAGACTACGGGCGTTCGATGGCAAATATACCGGCTAGCTTATTAAATACCCCATTAATAACGATGATGAAGGGGGAAGGGGGAGGGGCTAACCGGCAGGGCGTAAGAGAGCTCTTAATACACAACCC